>BLFK01000908.1:480802-500130 GCA_014634185.1 Astreopora myriophthalma
TTCAGCCTTGTTTAATTTGTGATTTCTTCTCTCTTCGTTAAAGTGGGAACAATAAAGGGAACTTTTCCCCTTTTTGTTTCTTTTCTTTTTTAGCATTCGTGCACCAAAACTGCAGTATAAATACATTATAGCACTAACAAACATGGTGGCTAGCCAAGGGAAATGATCAGGGTGTTCATTAGGCATTGGAGATCAGAGAATTCTCCATCCACTACATGGAATTCTCCAGCTAAATTTTGATAGCCTGTAGCACTTTCCAAGTTAATTTCTCTCAGCTTCTTCTGTTACTTTATATTATTCTCCTGCTACAGTACTTCATTATTCTTAATGAAAACACTGCATGATTCAGGAAAATTTCATCAGAGTATCAATTCTGTTCCATTTTGATAATCATCACTTCTAGTTTATTTTATTTATTATTTGTTTAGTTGGTTGGTTAGTGAGTTGTAATATATTTTGTTTTATTTCCATTTTCAGGCTCCCCCCAGTGGGACGGAAGATTGTGCTGAAAGAAGACAAGAAAGCTGTCAAATGCCAAGTAGCAATGGTAGGATATCTCAGTAATACATGTCTGAGTTAATTTCAGCAACTTTTCCGATGTCTTTCTAATGAAAACTACGTTTCATTCATATGTAAAATAAAACCAATTACCCTCACAAACGTGTTGCACTTGAACTTGCTGTGAAAAAGACGCTGACATGAACTCTAAATGGCCTATTATATTTCTTGCTAAAGACTTGTATTGTTTGTGTATTTTTTCTGTTTTTGCTCTTTACTTTGCACTTTTGTTAGTGATGGAGTTACTCACCCTCACTAACAAGTCTTTTCCTTCTCTTGCAGAGTGAGGAATTCCCCCTATCTGTTGACTTGTAAGCGTGTTCATTATGCTTTGGTTGTTCATGTGATTAAATACTT
The DNA here is from genome assembly GCA_014634185.1 of Astreopora myriophthalma. NCBI lineage: Eukaryota > Metazoa > Cnidaria > Anthozoa > Scleractinia > Acroporidae > Astreopora > Astreopora myriophthalma. The sequence continues at coordinate 481,718 of BLFK01000908.1, forward strand.
TACAGCGAGGGAAATGTTGTTTTGATGGTCTGTGCAATTCATGACTATTTTTGCTTTGTTTGCAGAATCCTTAATGTATTACAAGTTATTGCTCCATTCAAGCATTTTAAGAAGTTAGAAGAGTTTGTGGCCATGAAACTTCCCGCAGGATTTCCTGTCAGAATAGGTTTGTCCCCATTGCTTTCATTCCCTTTAGTCACCAGCGGATAAATCACTGTCGAGTTGATGGGCTGTTTTTCAATTGAGTATGGTGAAACCAAAACCAAAGTTATTACAGAGCTTATCACGTGCTGAGGGAAATACACCCTTTAGCCAATCACAAATCGAAGTGATTCACGAATTGGTTTACAAACCAATCAGAACGCAAAGCCAGCAAACGCAGCCGGCACCAAGAGCGGGAAAACGACAGTGACGAGAGTCGCAATTGGTTTTAGTCTCGCACCTGATTGGCTTAAAAGTTCGCGCAAGTGTTTTTGAGCCAATCATAGAGCAAAGCAAAACAGTGGTGTTTAAGTACTAGCACAAGCAAATGAGTTATCCAGTGGATGGTGATATATCCAGTAGATAGCGCTATCCAATCTTCGAACAACTGAGGCCAGGTTTATAAATGTGTAACAGCGACATACTCTACTTGCGTCAACTCAGCGATGGACTATTATCTCTTCTTGGGGGTGGGGTAATACTATCAGTCGCTTCATGCTACCGAAACCGGGTTTATCTCCCGACTGTGTGGGCCTGTCTGGTGGCTCTTGTGCGACTTTTCGCCCTTTCTTCTCTCTCTCTCTCGTTTTTGCCTTTACTAACAATGAGTGTTTTTATCACCAGAAATACCAGTGTTTCCAACCATCACGGCTCGTGTCACATTCCGAGATTTCAAATCCTGTGAAAGGATTCCTTCGTCGATGTTCTTTATACCTCGAGATTACAAGGTCGGATATTTTTCTGTTTCTGTCTGGGTAGAGCCAGGGTGATTTCTTCATGTTCACAAATGAGACCGCAATTTTCATGTTCCGAAGAGTGTGAGAAATGCTAACAGCTTAACATACCTGCATGATCGAGCTGCCTGGTGTGCACCATGGACAAAAGGACTACTGACCTAGTGTCAAAATTAAAAAAAAATAAATCGACGAAAATATTGTTGCTTGAAGTTTTTAAATGTTGTTGTTGCGTGTTGTGCGCACCATGTTGAAGACAATCCGTTGTATAAATATCTTATCCAATCAGAAGAGAGTACTGTACTATGAGCCAATCAGATTCAAGCTCACTGCAAAGTGCACGCTGCCTTTTCCCGCGCTTTTCATGGGTTGTGCTCGTTTTCCTCGCATCCTTACTTATGCTAATTAGGGTCCAGCATTAAATTAAGCCTGGTTTTCACTAGCGACGCAAGCACAAGCGCAAGCACAAGAGCGCTTATTTCACCGTGAAGACGGGCTCGACGCGAGCATAAGCGCAAGCGCAAGGATCAAAAATTTTCCTTTTCCTTGTGCTTGCGCTTATGCGTTGCGTTCTCTTCTTGTGCTTGCGTTATGTTGGTTTTCACTTGACATGAATTTCTTATGCTTGCGCTTATGCTTGCGCTTGTGCTTGCGTCGCTAGTGAAAACCAGGCTTTAAGGAGACTCTCCTAACAGTTCCCATTTAACACGATATTTTTTTTCGTTTTCTTTTTTCCAGGAGGACCCCAATCGTTTTCCTGATCTTTAAGGCGGAATGAATTTATCACGTTCCTCGTGTCAGCGTGCCGTGAATGGCGACGCTTCAGAGACGACGCACAAAATCAACTTTCTTTTGATAGATAAGCGTGTCTAAAAAGTTTTATTACTCCGCAGAGGACTTTTAAAAGTAGTTGTTTCAAATTTTCCCAACAGACTTCAAAGGCCTTAGGGCATAAAATGATACATTTTCAAGAGACAAAATTTGGTCAAAACGACTGGTGATAAGCAATTTATTTTGGGGTGGGGCGTTGGGGATGAATAACAATATTTGTTTTGCTCTGTTGTTAAAACGTAAATCTTACTGTCATCATAGTATTCTTTCACTCGTCTTGCAATTTAAGTAGAAGTGTAATCCACACAAGAATTATTTAATGCAAGCGAGTTTTCAACATGCCGTTATCCCCTTTCAAAGAATACCGTTCTGTTTTGTTTTTTAACGACTTTACTTTATAGATCTGTAAAATAGCTATAAGTTACTCTTCTTTGTTAAAGGCAAAAAGATTTTTGGTCTTTTAAGACTGTCAGGGCTTATCAATTCAATGAACTATTTAGAATAAGTAATGCAGAAGTAGTGGTAGTAATTTATGTAGTTTTCATGAGAGCGAATGTGTACAGATTTGAATAAAGACGTATAGATTTGTTTGTCGAATTTTAGTTACCAGACGAGTTTGTTTGTACAGAATAAGCCGAAAAATGCTGCAATATGAGTTTTGGGATGTGCAGGGAGGGACAGCCAGCCTCGCATTCGGGAAATGTTATAATCTGTCCCACTAGCAAGTATGAAAGAATTCAAGACGGAGGGAGAGCTTTACTTAAATGCTCTCTGTGGTCTGAAGAGTAGGCAAGAAAGTCAATGCTTAGTTTGTACAACGAAAGAAAAGATCAAGCCGCAATCTAAGGTTGTATTCTTTTGAGACTTTTCTTTTCATTTCTATTCCGGTTTAGGATTAACGGAATAACTAGAATAAGGTTTTCCAAACGGACGCGTATTTCGAAAACGGAGTGGCGGTCGCGGAAGTGAGCTGAGAACCACAACACTTGGAAACTGGACCCATTCTCGTCCCTAGAGGCTGCGATTCGTTCGGTCAGCACCAAGAATAACGAAGTACGCGCAGTCGCAGTAGCAGTCTATTATAGTCACCGTTGACATTCACTAGTTGTTTCAAATTTCTGAGATTGCGCAGACGAGCCGGAAGTCCTTGATTCAGGGACTTCCTGGCTCGGATCCAGCCAGAGGTCGTTATTCTCGGCGCTGACAGAAAGAATCGCGGCCTCTGGGGGCGAGATTGGACTGGACCCGACTAAGACTGACATTTCAGGCGGCTGCGCACGCTTTTCGCGCCAAAAATCATCCCGAAAGAACGCGTATTCTGTGATTCCGTTCATTCTTGTATCGGATTCAGAATAAACAGAACGCTATTTCGTTCATTTCGAAAACGGAATAAGTACACAAAGCATATAGATTATTATTTTTTTTTGTGGAAATGTCAGTCCATTGTAACTGTTTATATGTTATATATGTTTATTTGTTAGCATGAAATGCTAATGCAGAGACTGCACGTGCCAGATTTCAAATTCCTTTGTGCATCTAACAGTCCAAATGCTAACTTGTGTAAGTCTTGAATGCGAGGATTTTACTGCTGGGTAATGTTTGGAATTATCAATCATTTTTTTTAAATACAAGTCAATGCTGTTTGCCTGCTGGGGATTTGGGGCGTGATCTCTTTTCCTGAAGCGGAAAAGTCACCGCTATGTCCTTGTGTCTGTCATGTTCAGCGCAAAATTCCTATATCTTCATCATTTCACGTTGTTGTCAGTTGTTGTCAGTTGTTGTCGTTTTTTTCTTTTTTTGCAAAGGACGGCAAGAATTGTAACAAACGTACAATGCACATACAGAACGAAGCCGTTATTGTTGTAGTTGTTGTTTTGGTGGTTGAAAATTATAATGCACCGTTCACGTGCTCAGCGTGTCTGCGGCGTTCTCGTTGTGGTTACTTAAGCTCCCAATTGATTTAGACAATTGGGAAAGGTCACAACGAGTATTACTGAACTAACTATATATTAAGTTTGCGTAAACTCACATAAATGCCTCGTAAAGATGATCCACAAACGTCTTGAAAGTCCCCTGTGACGATGGAAGTAACTCCGAGAACCAGGGAAGACCCAAGGAATTAGAATTAGAGTTTAGTTCTCGCCGCTGTAGTGTACTTATTCCTTAAAACTCTTTATCTGCATCCACATTCTGCAAAATTCGTGCAAACTTCTGTTATGTTTGAAAAGTCGTGCCAAGGCTGTGCTAAGGTGGAACGTTTAAGGTGGAAGTACTATAGGTGGAAATGCGCATGCTTTGTAATGCTACCGCTGACTTAAAATATCACAGCACAGATTTAGATGCCCATTGACTAATCACAAGATGGAGAGGGCTTATGTTGAAGCATCGCAATAACGCGATGACAACTATACCAGATTGTCTGCTATATAATGCACGTTGTCTTGATGTTCAAACCATTTTCATGTGTGTACGTCTCTTACTTATGGGAATAATTTTTCAGCGAATTCAACGGGGAAGCTCAGCGGAGTTTAAAAAGTTATTATTACGTTTGTATTTAGTACAATAATAAAGAATGTTCAATTTGCAGTTTTCTTTTACAAAGGAAAGCTTAATTTTCTTACTTGGATGCCCAGACTGAGTGATTGTGCTGCGGTATTAAAATAGTTTCCCCAGGAAATGTGTGGTTTTCTTTGATGTCTGGTTTTCACTCATCACCATATTATACATCTTGTTTACCCTCTTATTTTACATAGCACGAGGTAGCTAATATCCCCGAGCATTTAGCTATCCAACCATGATATATAACAAAGACCGAAACTTCGTCCCCACAGAATTTTTGATTACTGAAATGTTATGAGATGAGGTCTACGCCGATGTATTGTCCTTAATTGTCGGCTGGCACTTGTTTCCATCGCTCAAACTGACAAATCCCTTTTACTCCAAGTTACAAGAAGTAAAATGTACTTCGAACTTAAGATAAAATTAGGAGAAAAACTCAGTCGAGTAAACGTGCCGCCCTCGTGGGTCTCTCGCATCTTAGTAATTCCGCGATATCCAATAGTATAACGATAAAAGCTGCTAAAAATGGGCAATTTTTTAAAGCATTTAAATAGATATAAAGTAAATTTAAAAACGTTTATTTATACACGGTGATATTTAAAGCATCAGGCATGTGCAACCGTGTACAGAAAGTAACAATTCAAATAACAGGGTCGTAACGAGGTATATTTTTTCATCGCTGATCCCGTAATTTTACCCAAATTTTTGATCCCTGGTTCCAAAAGTGATGACAATTTTGATCCCTGATCCCGCAAAATTTTATTGATCCAGAACGCCTGATCCTTGATCCAATGAAAAACACCGCTGATCCCGATCCAGGGCGTTGTGATCCCAGATCCCGGGGCTGTGATCCCGGATCCCACACTTTTTCCTGATCCCATATACCTCGTTACGACCCTGAAATAAACAGAACAACGTTAAGAATCCCAGCTGGAAGGAGGCAACCGATTAACTATTTTGAAAGCGTGGCAGAGTTGAATTCAGGACGACAACGTCAGCCAAGAATTTGAACCCCGCTCTCAGCTGGCGCCTTACCCGGCTAAGGAGCTAATCAGCCATTTAACGAAATTATTTTTACAATTGATATCACTCACTAAGTTGATATGGTGAATTTGCGAGAGACCAGTCGGCTCGCAATGTAGCGTGGTCTGTGATCTGACGTTCGAAACATCAGCTTTTCAATCTCTTCTTAGCGCTGACCGACTTCCCTTCTCAACCCAGCTGATACAAATTTCAGCGCTTCACTCCGGCCCCACCAATGCACCACCACAGTTGCCACTCTGGGAACTCAGCCCTTGAGTCGTCAACGAACATATAACCGCTATCTTTGTTTTATATAAATGGGATTTGGATAACAGCATTGTGCAACATATCATTTTTCTCCATGAATGTCGAAATGGGCGCCTCACACGGGCTACAATTTCAGTTTTTTTTTTTGTTTTCCTAGAATCTCTCGTGTTCAAAGAACGGTTACAGAACACGCTTTAAAGTTGCTGAACTCTACATTAACGGAGGCAGCGAGTCCCAATGGTTATGCTCCAGTCAATTGAAACCCCGGCCCCCCGAACCCCGGGACTTATCGGGGAATTTAACATTTACCAAGTGTTAAAAAAAGGCTTATTACCCCGCCCCCGGGGCCAAGACTTCTGTTAAAAGACCCGCATAGCGGGGACATCCGAACCAAGTGAAGAAACTCAACTCAAATCGAGATCGTTGGTCTACTCGTTGTAAATGTCAAACTTTAACTGTTTTTCGTCTTTTATTGAAAACTGCAGCCTCTTTAATAAGCTGCAATCTCCATTTGCGCCGAAAGCTGGCCTTCAATATGCCGAATTTGCTGCAGAAATCCACTTTCATTTTGATAAGCCAGAGTTCATGTAAAATCGGCATTGTGTCGGATATAGCGAATGGGTCATCCCCAAAACTACTTCAGAATTATATGGATCTTGGTATTATATGAATGCAAATGGGCGTGTGTTTTTAACGTCAAACACAACAGGTTCAGCACATAAAAAGACCTGTCTTCCGCCGGAAAACGACACCAAAACGTCGCTAACGACCCACCTTTTATAGGATACTCTATAGATACCTGAGCCGATATCTCAAACGCTTCGTACAATAAGGTGGATTTAAAATAAGCTATTTATTTAAAATAAATTTCAAATTGGTAGTGATGAAAACGCTTCTAAATGCTTTTATTCCAAATATCCTCAACAATAATTCACTCCGTATAAACTTTGATCAACTTAAACTTAATTATAAAAATATGTAATTATCTTGTCCTTCAAAGGTATTCTCATCATGATTCAATCACTTAAAACTTAAACAAAAGTAGATAGGCAACTTCCCCTAAAACTATATACAGTTGAACCTCTCTAATGCGAACACTAAAGGGACAGACCAAAGTGTCCGCATTAGAGAGGTGTCCGTATTATAGAGGTCACCAAGATTGCAACATTTTTAAGACTCCACTGACAGTTTTAAGTGTTCAGTAACGAAAAATAGGCCCAGTGTATCTAAACTGACTAATATACGGTATCAGACACATTGATTTGTACATCTCAGTTACAGTACATACTTTATACGAATCGGTTATTTGAAACTAAAGGAACTACGTACAACGCAATGCTTCACCTAAAAAGGTACTAATAAAAGTACAATTTTCAAAACTCCAGTTGAAGATCAGGGAATAAAACGTTCATGCTTGCGTAATCACAAACTCTCTCTTCTTCCCGTCCCCTCTCTCGCTCCAGGGGACGGAAAGAAAAGAGACCCTGGGAACGAGGTTGCCAACTAACGGGGTTACACAATGATACGACGAACGAACGAACAGAAACAAAATGCGAACTTGTTATGTTGTCAAAAACTATCACTGCTAACTGGAATATTAACTACTTGTGGTCCTCCCAACGGAGAGACCCTAATTACGACTTATTCTTCTGCTCTTTCTTCTTTTCAACAATAGATCTATCACGGACTGGAAGTAATCTTGATTTGAAGGCACATATTAATTTACTCGCACGTGGCATATTGGTACACAAGGGCAGTTGCGCATGCGCATACTAAATACCTAAAGAAAAATATGCAGAAGCGGTAGCGGTACCTCTGGACATTTAAGCCGGAGCGGTGTACCATGACGAGTCTCCCCGAGATTTCGGCCCGCGGATCGCTTATACTTGCCACTTTCGGATACCTATCCCCGATAGGCAGTGAGGGAGAGAAATGTCGGCCCCTAGACCATACGTGACAGATCCCTTACGTACTCGCAGCTCAACTCCTTCTGCTTTATACTATGATTTGGAGCGATATATATTTGCGACTATAGCTGTCATGTCTTCCATATGGTAAGGATATTTTTTGGTACTATTTGTGATACACGGAGTTGGCGCATGCGCATTTGCTAAGCATGAGAAAACAGCAAAAGGAACCACGCATTTTCCGGTAAAACTTTGAAACGCTGTCGCTTTTTCAGACATATTTTGTTTTGTTTTACTGTTTGAATTCCGCGCGAACAAAAGAGGACAATAATTTCGCGTATACAATGACATAAACGCGTCTGGTTGGACAGAGGATGGACAAAAGAACTAACAAGTTTTTCAAAAAGAGCAATAGCTCCTAATGAACTAATGTTAAAAGTCAGAAAATGTTTGGTGCCTTCAGGGACTCTCCCGGACATTGGTTGGTTACAACTGTTTCTTTTTTAGCGGTTATATTCCCATAAGCATCTGTTCAAAAAGGTTGTTCTGAAAGAACAGCAACATGTAAAATCGCTATGGAGATGTAGAACGTCCACATTTCGTTTCCTTTTGTTTTCCTTTAGTTGAGTTTATTCCGGTGTTAAAAATGCAGTTTAGTCGATTGAGAATGAAGAATGTTTAGACCTAACAGAGAATCCAGCTGTCTGAAAAGTACATACTTTATACAAATCAGTTATTTGAAACCAAAGGAACTACGTATAACGCAATGCTTCAACTAAAAAGGTACTAATAAAAGTACAATTTTCAAAACTGCAATTGAAGATCAGTCAATAAAACGTTCATGCTTGCGTAATCACAAACTCGTGCACACTATATGTCAACTATATGTCAACACTGGATCACCAGAGTATCCGTAATAAAGAGGTTAAGTTTATATGACTTCGCTCTCTGGGGCCGAGATTTAGTGTCCGTTGTCCTTATTAGAGAGGGCCCGTATTATAGAGGTGTTCTTTTTTAGAAAACGGGTGAGAATTTTTTCGGGACAAAGGGGAATGTCCGTTATAGAGAGGTGTCCGTATTAGAGAGGTGTCCGTAAGGAGAGGTTCGACTGTACCTTCTCCATCAAAAATATTCTCATTATGATTCTGTTACAACTTTGACAAAGTGGGTAGGCAACTTTCCTTCTAAATGTGAATACACTCCTTTAAAAATATTATAATTACGATTCAATCTGTTAAAATACACTCCTTCAAAAATATTTCCATTACGATTAAATCTGTTAAAACCTATTAAAACAAAGTGGGTAGGCAACTTTCCCTGACAAAATGTGCATCAATTGGTGTTGTTCTGAACGAAAGCTGACTTGACACCAAAGCTACCTCCACGCAATAACCTACAGTTTGCAGAGAATAGGTGGTTACTACCTTGATTACTATGATCATTATCTACACACATATGAAAACAGAGGTGAATTTCACTCATTTCAGCCCTGAGATGACAGATTTACCATATTAGATTGTTTCAACAGATTGAAGGCTTTGCTGTTTAGTCCTCCATGTTAAGTCCCCGCTGTCGCCCCCGCTTTAGGTGATCGCGTGCTGTTAAATCACCGCCCCACGGTGCCGATTTCAATGGCATTTTGTTAAATCCACCGCCCAACGGGGCCAACGCGCCGTTAAAAGTGCGTTCAAAAACTCATTAATAATTCATGCGCCTAACAGCCTATCAAGTCAGTGATAAAACGTCACGTGCATGAGCTTTATACCCGATAAAACACTCCTGATTAGTATTTTTTATATAAAGAATACTAATAAGGCATAGCTTGCTTTTCTTGTATGCTAATAATTTTCCTTGCAAAGTCTGAACCATTGTTCAGACCCCAGAGGGACACGCTTTTTGTGGAATGTTTTTGAAGCTGTTCAAAAAAACTCGCAGCACGTGTTTTATCGCGTCAAAAACCACTCGGCCACGCCTCGTGGTTTTAAACCCGATAAAACACTCCTGCTCGTTTTTTAAACATTACTTAAATCCCGGCTATGTCCCGGGGGTCGGGGGGCCGGGGTTTCAATTGACTGATGCATTAGGGGCATGTACTAAAACCAGGAACACCGGAGAACACCCCGGAACACCGGAACAGCCGAAAAAAACCCGGAACACCGAATTTGACGGTGTTGTTTTGTTTTCCCATTACAGGCCATGTAAAAAACAAAATGTCAATGTAATTTGTTTAACCACGTAACACGAAAGAGCTTAGAAGCAGGCTCTAAAAATATAGAAAAAAGGTAAAACGAAAGACAGAAAGAAAGAACGAAGAAATAAAAAATAAAGAAAGGAAGAAATAAGAGCTCTAAGCTCATTCGTTATACGTGGGTAAACAAATTACATTGACATTTTATTTTTTACATGGTCTGTACTGGGAAAACAAAACAACACCGTCAAATTCGGTGTTACGGGGTTTTTCGGCTGTTTCGGTGTTCCGGGGTGTTCCGGGGTGTTCCGGTGTTCCGGTATTCCGGTGTTCCGGTATTCCGGTGTTCCTGGTTTTAGTACAAGCCCTGTTCATTTGAATTGTTAGTTTCTAGTGATACACGGCCTCATAAGCTTGAAGCTTTAAAGATCAGCGAGTATAAGTAATGGTCCTTTCCTTTTACTTTTACACTACCCAAGTGATACTTCTGGATCATTTGAATCAACCTCACCAGTTGTCCGTGACTCATGGATAATCAATATATGAGACATTTCCTACACATTACTTATGCAGGTGATGAAGTTTACAAATTTCTACACCAGGACTCGGTTGTTCAAAATCCACCGGATAAATCACTGTCCAGCGGATAAGAGCTAGCAAAACCATTACAGTTATCCAGTGCATAGTGATTTATACAACGGATAGCGCTATCCATCCTTCGAACAACTGGGGCCTGGTTGCCACCCAAACCCTTGAAATAAAACATGGTTTGGTAAGCTGACATTCGCTCAGGACTACTCTCACCCGAACGATCAAACTACATCAAGATAACCTACCTAACCCTTACTAAAAAACAAATGGGTAAATAAAAATATTAAAATTAATCCAACTTTTGCGACCTAAGTTGCATGGAATGCTGGCATTTCCTGTAGGTATTTCATGCAGCTGATCAAGTTAACATCATCTCATTTACTTTATTGAATTGCGAAACCAAATGACAGATCAGTCCCAGTAGCAAACAGGAAGGTTCTCATCTGAACCTTAGTTTAACGGAAAATAGCTCTGAAAACGGGAAATTGAAGACAGAAGACAACAAACGAGACTGTCCTCCAAACTAGAGGGTTACGCGTAATCTATAGTCATACTTAATCCCTGAATAGGAAGTCTCAAAGTAAAAGGTCGTCCCAATTCGTCCTGAGATGGAAAACTCGTTTAGCATGGTAAGGTAACAATTTTCATGTGAAGGGATCGAATGAAACTTGCAGAAACTGGAGCGAGTTTGGGAAAAAATTCAAATTGCTGTTGTTGTTGATAAAAGCGCACGAAAGGAAATATTGGAGTAAGGTGACCTTTGAAGCCTCCTGGAGGCCTTAAAGCAAAGTGGTTTGAAAACAAAAAAAATCCCTTAAACAGCATTAAAAAAATAAACTAAGTAAAAAAAACTTGATTAACGTTGATTAACGTTCTTCAAAAACAATGTACTTCCAGGAATGTACTTGCTCTGAACTCGAGCTATGATCAATGCATATATTCGCTAGGTGCAAATTTCTCGGATTGTGAAACCGACGTCGAAGAGTGATGAAAATGTATAGCATTTAAAGGAAATGGAAACAAAATATTTTTAGAACAAAGGATCGTGAAATAATTCGCAATGAGGAAATGTTATGCAACGTTATTTCACTAAACAGGTCAGAAATTTCACAACTACGGTTATCGAATTGCACTGCAGAGGGGCGTCGCGAAGTGATACAAAAAGACACAGTTGTACTCAGTGGGTGTGAAGGGGGCGTGGAGCAGCAGTAGAATAAACAAGATTTTTTTAGACTTGAAAGCGTTTCCTGACTTATAAAAACGTTGTTTTTTTTTAAAGAAAAACAGTAGTTAACGCCGACTACAGTAAAATCACAGGACTTAAAATCGCCATGATACGATAGGATGAACAAAGCTCAAGTGTCCTTTATTTTAATCGTCAAACATAATCCGGCAAAACAAAGGTTTCATTAAATTAGGAGGAAAAACCTCTTTTGAAGTCTTTCGTTTTTCACTATTTCTCTAGTTCTGTTTCCAAAATTAGCAAATGGTCTCGCCTGGTAGAAAACGTTATTTATTGGCGACTTTCCTCTGAGGTCAAAACACATTACCTGTTCGGCAGCAGCGAGAACACGCGACCGTTGCGATTGGTTTTTGCTATTTAGCGCTAACTAGGCAAAAGCATTGGAAAACGAAACAAAAAAACCTGCGTCAAACTAGGAGCGGAAAATGACAAATCCAATAATGATGAATTCTTTCAATTTGCTCTGGCTTCTATAGATTTCGAAGTAATGTGATTCAATTCCTTGAAAGATCGAATGAAATTCTACACTCTTCCAGAACGTGCAAAACAGGTTGCTAAAATAGTACACGAGGAGTGTCGCGCGCCGCGCAAGGAAAGCTTCTCGTGCGCGAATAGTGGGAGCGTATGTGATTAGGGTGACTCTCTTCTCTCAATGCAGGAAAACAGAGTACTGACAAAAACCCATTTTAACCAACTATGTAACATCCTAAGAATTTGTGTGACGGCAAGTACTTTGGGGTAAAAATTTGAGTCCATCATTTGCCATCTGTTTTAAAAATAGGAGAGATGCTTATATCAAGACAATGTTTTTGGGGAGCTATACGATCCCAGAACGCACCTCGCGTAGCATATTCATTCCCAGACTTCCCAGGTTTCTGCAATTGGCCAAGTGTTAGTGCGTTTCTCAATTGAGTAACGTAAAACGCGAGAAAACAAGAGTGACTGAGGTGCAATTAGTCTCAAATTTGCGTCTGATTGGTTGAAAAAGTTCGCCCAAATTTTGGTAACCCACCGCTCCAAGAGAGCCTTTAATTAAAAGCACAACGCTTTAAGTGGAATTGGCTCCCCGGGCTGTCCTTTTATTTCATCGATTCCGGTTTCTAATTGCAGCGGGGATTTAGGTTCTTTTTTCCTCTAACCAATGAATGGTCTCTATTGCCGCTGTTAAACCAAACTGTCATTAAATTTGTTCTCTTTCCTGGGCAGAATTTAAGTATTAACAAAGCGGTAGCCTGTTTCTGAAAAAGAACTCTAAACATCACAAAGAAAACCAAATTTAGCCCGCGAAAATTTGGACTGAGAAAAAGCGCAAAAAATTGTATTATTGAGAAAGCGATGATCGCATCATGAGCGCAATACATAAAACCGCGAGAAGTTTCAACAGATTTCCTAACATATGCTGACCTTTTCTTAAATCAGTCTGAAAGCCTTGAGGTTATTTTTCAATTCATTTTGTCATTAGCTGCTATAAATAAATATGATAGGAACCCTGCAGTCTGATTTGCCGAAAGATATCAGATCAGCAGCGGAAAATAATCGATCTATGGAAAGCCATTGTGCTCGCAAAATTAAGACATAACGGATGACACGGATGTCTAAAAGACTTCCTTATGACACAACTTACGCAAATAGACCACAGCCATTGCACTGAAATTTCTCAATAGTTTTTTTGCTCAGGCAATAGATCGCTCAGAAAGAAACATCTTGGCCATTCCACGCGGGGGAAACTTTATAGGACGACTTTCAACAAGCTTCTGGAATTGAATTCAATGGGTATGCGTTTGGCGCAGCTATTCTTGCATGAAGCGATAATCAAAATTTAGACAATGAGTTTGTCACATGCCTCAACTTTGGCAAACCGCCGAATCCTAATGACTTGTTTGTGATTGCATTTATTTCCGAAATTTGCGGTTTGTTTATCGTTAGTCGAGCGCATCACTCCTTTTTCAGTGTAAGAGCATCAAAAGCAGGATCAAAGGAATAATTATTACTACTTAGCAGCTTTCCTTCGAATGCATGGACACACTTGAGGATTTCACCCGCAGACTCAAAAGTTAGAACCACATTGTACAGCATAATAAACAGCACTATAGGAAAGTACTGCTCAGTAGCTTTCATTTGAATGATCACACTCTAGGATTTCACTCACAGACTCAAAAGTTAGACTCAGCTTGTACAGCAAAATAAACAGCTCTACAGGAAGTACTGAGGGTCTCTCAGGGGTTTGGGGGAGAGAGGGAAGATGGCCAATTTGAACTGGGGAACAAAGACAATATCTCAGGGAACATAAACCATTGTAGGGATCAAAAAGCTGGGAACAAGGAAACACAAATAATCCTTTTAAAGAGAACCCACCCACAGACTAAAAAGCTAGAAGCACTTTGTACAGTATAACAAATGGCACTGCTGGAAAGTGCTAATCAGTAGCAGTTTAATTTGAACGGTCAGTTTAGGATTAGCTACCGAGTGAAAACTTAGAACTCCACTGCACAGAATAATAACCAGCACCACAGGAACATACATGCACTGTTCAGTAGCTTTCAGTTGATGGGTCACACCTATGATTTTCACCCAAACAGTCATTGCTAAAAACACCATTGAAAACCACAATAAACAGAACCAGGCTTACACCTCATGGGAGTATCTAGCAATGCTTTGTGCTAATCTGGACTTCAGTGACAAATATCTGCCCTGAGTGTTTTGTTGAGAAATCAAGTAACTTGCTAGATCTTCAATGAATTTGATCTGGCATGTGGGCAAATGAAACAAATTGAAAATGCTTCTTGAACTGAAGAATATCTCCCAGACGAATTTCAAGACCCAACCCTCACAGCCCTCTGCAACATCCCTTTCTCATATTACACCCATTAATCTTATTTCAGCAACCCACTCATCTTCACCCAACCTTTTTCTCATACAGGCAGCAGATGTGTTGAAAAATGGTGTTGATTTATTTACATCTTTCAATAAAACTCTCTATACAATATGCCAATGTGGCACAATTTATGATGGCAAATACTATTTACACAACCCAAACTTGAAAATGCAACTATTTTTATACAACTGTTTGATTTAAAATTTCTTTCATTCTATGAAAGTCTATGGATAACAGAAACATTTGAGAAGATGATTACTTTGGGTGAACAAAGAATTATGCCTAACCTTTCAGCTTACTAGCACCTACAAAACTTCTCAATTTTGTTTTAAGTAAGCTTTAGCTTAGGACAGCGTATAAACAAGGATCAGGAAAGAGGTACAAGAAAGTCCAAGATCACCAAATGATCTCAAAGCACACAAGGTCCTGGTGTTTCAAGACTTGGGTCCACAGCATACATTTCTGTCCAGGAACACCTGCGTGGGAGGACTCCCGACATGTAAGGATAATCTGAACCTTCCAGGAGGACTCGGAGCCTCATGGCAACTTTACGACTATGCACAGACCCCCCAAGGAGTATGCACTGTACCCCATAAGGTCTCCATGTGAAATTGTTTCCTGTGAAACGGTGTTTGACAGTTGCAAGCGATGGAGGAATCTCGAATCCCAGCTTGTCTGTGACTAGAAGAAAAGCATCGGCTTCTTTCACTTTACGTTCCAACAGTTTCAGAGGTTCCTCAAATACTGGACAAAGGCATGCTTGGGTGTCCTCGTACATCAATAGAGGTACACTGACATTAGCACATTCTGTAGAGAAGATCAATAAATTTCAGGTCCAAATGGAATAACACGATGCAGTATTGTAACCGGAAGTAAAATAGCTAGTAATTTTACTGAGGGTTTATTTCCGGTTCTTAACAATGCATGGCAGATACTTCGCCCATGCCAAAAGAAGAAGATGAAATACGAGAAAAATAAAAGCTGCCTATGAAATTTGAACTTTTAAATAAACAGTGGCACTTTTAAAAACAGAGCCAAAAACGTGACTTGCGCCTCTCCCGTGATGGTAAAATGCAACATGTTAATTTCACGAGTGTTCGCGCGAATTTAAATTGCAAATCAAACCTTTTGTATTTTAAAACTGTCAGACAAACAAGATAAGAGCATCCCACCATTTCGGCTCGTTACTTTAAAGGTATCACAGTGACTTTCATCAGAATTTTAACCTTCACAACTTAACCGATCCCTGCTTACGTTCAAATCTCCTTTAGTTACTTTGGCCCAAAAGATTGAGAAGCCATTATATTCTATCAACCAACGAAAAATTGTGTGTTCATTTCTGGCCCAAGAGCCACCCATGACCAATATGTTCCGCGCGATGGGGTTTCCCCCCTGAAACCGAAAATAAAATCGCTTGCGGCAAGAAAGTGTGAAGAATTGTCACTTACCAAAAAGGGTAATTTGATGGCCTTCATTGCAGAGTTGCTTTAGCATGTACTGTGCCTGGTTTAGACCATGACTGCTTGAAGCAAAGTCAGCGAACAATACGATCTTCATGCTGTTTGGAGCCCTCGAATTCTGAAGTAAGGAATCGACACTCTACAAGGAAGAAGAAAGAAGTGCATAAGCAACGATCGCCAGGCATTTATAAGCTCGTCAAAAACTGCAAGCCTACAGACAGATTGCATCAGGACTGTGAGAGCACAGTCACGAGATTTCTTCATGTGATGCGTCTCGAAACAGATGATAAACATATCTTACAAAAAATGCTTTTCCTTCCAGAGATCACGACAAAAGCAAGAGCCAAATTATCTGCGATTTTGACTTCGGATTGCTTACCGCTCCAGTTTTAAAAACAGTTCATAGCTGGCATTAATAATTTAGTATTTGTCGGATAAGTTGGTCACGTCCGTTGTGGTCAATTGTCTTTTTTTTTTTTGCAAACGTCCCTACGAAAAATCTTCCGTGTGAAGAGTGGATTAATTTTCCGCACCAAGACTAGCAAAAATTCCTGCTTGATATTATAAGATTCGCGGTAAGTGAGAAGTGTGAGACGTAAAACGACCAAATTACGTGGAACCCAAACTCGCGCAGTCCCGTGATCGAAGCTTATTGAATCGCGCGCGGGGATGAACTTCAGAGCAACTTAAAACTCCATAAATCACCGTATTTTAAGCGCATGATCCATTTAACTAGCTCTAGCACTCAGCGGGGCAGACAAATCTACTCCTAGTCGCATCAAATAACGCGTCTATCTGCCATTTTGTCAACTCTTCGTGCCGAATTACACGAAATTCGACCCTTCACAGTTTTTGCATTCGAACCCTCGCCTTGCACAATCTTCCACAGAAGCTATGTTTACGAGATTCTAGAAATGAAAAAATGACCAAAGGTGCAAAACATACGAATAGTTAAAGTGCAAGCGCACGGGATTTTACTGAACCGAAGCGCTAACAAAGCGCTTTTCGAGAAGTCAATTTCATCGCTGTTTGCTTTGCAGTCCGCAAGTGCTTTTCCTCGCGCATTTAACAAATTAATTTCGGTTAACTGCGATGTATTTGCCTTCGTGAACAGTTTGGATCTCTGCCTCAAAAAGCATTTGATTTATCGAGGAGAACCATCAAAGCTATGTTTAGAAGATCGACAGGAATCGCTTACAATGCAACTTTGATCGAATTGAAAGAGATTTAACTCGTAAATGTAAGCTACGATCGTAATAAACAGACTTACCATGCTTTGAAATGACACACTTGTATTTCCTTTGCACATTTTGCAAAACGATCACGTCGCTCTATCACTTCTCCTGCCTTGCCACAACCCTTCCTTCGTTCCTAACTTGCGCCCAAGAAAGCACGTCGTTTGGTTTGCTCGGCGAAATTTATTTGATTTGACTCGGGCTCTGACGTCACGTAATAGAATGAAGAACAATACAAATCTCACGCCTTACACGTTCCGATTTGATCTCGCTTTCTGATTGGTTCAAAAGCAATCGACTTTTGACAGTTTGACAGAATGTCCTTGATGCCGACGGCGGTTACAGACGAAACGCAGTTTTGAATGACAAAAGAAGAAGGGGCTCGATTATTCGTGAAGATCGAAAGACACAAGAAGCGCTCATAAGAAAGTGCTGTGCTGTTCATTTTAAATAGAACAACAATAGAAACGCCTGATACTTGCGAGAAACAAAAGACAAACGTGAGAGTACAACGAAGCATGTGACCTCGTCTCTGATTCGTCAATCCCAATACAACACTCGTTTGTTGAAACACCTTTGTGACTGAGATTAATTATCTCTCTGCTCTGCTTTTTCGTATGTTTTTTCGCTTCAGCAAACGACATAGAAGTCAATGAGTGAACATACTAGAGCTCTTTGCCTTCGCATAACCTTATAGCAAGCGTTTTGGGGTCGCTTTCGGTGCTAAATGACACCGTGTTTTGATTCACGTATTCGCCCCCGTAGCTCATACGTGCTTGCGGTATATAGACAAACGTGACCTTCACATCGCTGTATCTCTACTGGAGACTAGTTGGAGACAGGAGCTCCTACTGTCATCGCACTAGCGAACATGTGCCGCGAACAAAGTCGTGGCAAAAGTTTTGCAGTATAATCATCTGTATTCGTTGTTTTTCCGACATTTTTGCCCGGAACAAAAATGACATCAAGAACAAAGGCAAGAAACAGCGGAGGAAATCAACTCAATATGAGACGTTTAAAGGCGATAATCACCTTTCGGCAAGTTGTGTCTTTTAAATAAGAGAAAGTTGCTTTAACAGCGGTCCTTCTGTTTTATCTCTAGAATACTAATTTCCCAAAAAGATTAAATATAAAATCCACGACAAGAAGTTACAAAGTTCCACAAAACAACTTCAATATCGCGTCATTAACAGTGTTATATCTTGAAAAACCTACCATGTTGTTTTCGTCAATAATATTGGGAGTTGTTCCCCTTAGTTTGAATCGCCTCATTTTGTGCTTCATGGCTCAGAATACGTG
>BLFK01000908.1:515009-531626 GCA_014634185.1 Astreopora myriophthalma
TATGATTCTGTTACAACTTTAACAAAGTGGGTAGGCAACTTTCCCTCTAAATGTGAATACACTCCTTCAAAAATATTATCATTACGATTCAATCTGTTAAAATACACTCCTTCAAAAATATTTCCATTACGATTAAATCTGTTAAAACCTATTCAAACAAAGTGGGTAGGCAACTTTCCCTAACAAAATGTCTATCAATTGGTGTTGTTCTGAACGAAAGCTGACTTGACACCAAAGCTACCTCCATGCAATAACCTATAGTTTGCAGAGAATTTACTATCTTGGTTACTATGATCTTTATCCACACACATATGAAAACGAGGTGAATTTCACTCATTTCAGTCCTGAGATGATAAATTTACCGTATTAGATTGTTTCAACAGATTGAAGGCTTTGCTGTTTAGTCCTCCATGTTAAGTCCCCTCTGTCGCCCCCGCTTTAGGTGATCGCGTGCTGTTAAATCACCGCCCCACGGTCCCGGTTTCAATGGCATTTTGTTAAATCCACCGCCCAACGGGGCCAACGCGCCGTTAAAAGTGCGTTAAAAAACTCATTAATAATTCATGAGCCTAACAGCCTATCAAGTCAGTGATAAAACGTCACGTGCATGAGCTTTATACCCGATAAAACACTCCTGATTAGTATTCTTTATATAAAGAATACAAATAAGGCATAGCTTCTTTTTCTTGTATGCTAATAATTTTCCTTGCAAAGTCTGAACCATTGTTCAGACCCCAGAGGGACACGCTTTTTGTGGAATGTTTTTGAAGCTTTAAAAAAAAACCCGCAGCACGTGTTTTATCGGGTCAAATTAAACCCGATAAAACACTCCTGCTCGTTTTTTAAACATTACTTAAATCCCGGCTATGTCCCGGGGGTCTGGGGGCCGGGGTTTCAATTGACTGATGCATTAGGGGCATGTACTAAAACCAGGAACACCGGAGAACACCCCGGAACACCGGAACAGCCGAAAAACCCCGGAACACCGAATTTGACGGTGTTGTTTTGTTTTCCCATTACAGGCCATCTAAAAAACAAAAATGTAATTTGTTTAACCACGTAGCACGAAGAGCTTAGAAGCAGGCTCTAAAACTATAGAAAAAAGTTAAAAAGAAAGACAGAAAGAAAGAACGAAGAAATAAAAAATAAAGAAAGGAAGAAATAAGAGCTCTAAGCTCTTTCGTTATACGTGGGTAAACAAATTACATTGAAATTTTATTTTTTACATGGTCTGTAATGGGAAAACAAAACAACACCGTCAAATTCGGTGTTCCGGGGTTTTCCGGGTGTTCCGGTGTTCCGGTATTCCGGTGTTCCTGGTTTTAGTACATGCCCTGTTCATTTGAATTGTTAGTTTCTAGTGATACACGGCCTCATAAGCTTGAAGCTTTAAAGATCAGCGAGTATAAGTAATGGTCCTTTCCTTTTACTTTTACACTACCCAAGTGATACTTCTGGATCATTTGAATCAACCTCACCAGTTGTCCGTGACTCATGGATAATCAATACATGAGACATTTCCTACACATTACTTATGCAGGTGATGAGATTTACAAATTTCTGCACCAGGCCTCGGTTGTTCAAAATCCACCGGATAAATCACTGTCCAGCGGATAAGAGCTAGCAAAACCATTACAGTTATCCAGTGCATAGTGATTTGTACAACGGATAGCGCTATCCATCCTTCGAACAACTGGGGCCTGGTTGCCACCCAAACCCTTGAAATAAAACATGGTTTGGTAAGGTGACATTCGCTCATCACTACTCTCACCCGAACGATCAAACTACATCAAGATAACCTACCTAACCCTTACAAAAAAACAAATGGGTAAATAAAAATATTAAAATTAATCCAACTTACAAGACTAAAGTTTGGCGACCTAAGTTGCATGGAATGCCGGCATTTCCTGCAGGTATTTTATGCAGCTGATCAAGTTAACATGATCTCATTTACTTTATTGAATTGCGAAACCAAATGACACATCAGTCCCAGTAGCAAACAGGACGGTTCTCATCTGAACCTTAGTTTAACGGAAAGTAGCTCTGAAAACGGGAAATTGAAGACAGAAGACAACAAACGAGACTGTCCTCCAAACTAGAGGGTTACGCGTAATCTATAGTCATACTTAATCCCTGAATAGAAAGTCTCAAAGTAAAAGGCTGTCCCAATTCGTCCTGAGATGGAAAACTCGTTTAGCATGGTAAGGTAACAATTTTCATGTGAAGGGATCGAATGAAACTTGCAGAAACTGGAGCGAGTTTGGGAAGAAATTCCAATTGCTCTTGTTGTTGATAAAAGCGCACGAAAGGAAATATTGGAGTAAGGTGACCTTTGAAGCCTCCTGGAGGCCTTAAAGCAAAGTGGTTTGAAAACAAAAAAAATCCCTTAAACGGCATTAAAAAAATAAACTAAGTAAAAAAAACTTGATTAACGTTGATTAACGTTCTTCAAAAACAATGTACTTCCAGGAATGTACTTCCTCTGAACTCGAGCTATGATCAATGCATCTATTCGCTAGGTGCAAATTTCTCGGATTGTGAAACCGACGTCGAAGAGTGATGAAAATGTATAGCATTTAAAGGAAATGGAAACAAGATATTTTTAGAACAAAGGATCGTGAAATAATTCGCAATGAGGAAATGTTATGCAACGTTATTTCACTAAACAGGTCAGAAATTTCACAACTACGGTTATCGAATTGCACTGTAGAGGGGCGTCGCGAAGTGATACAAAAAGACACAGTTGTACTCAGTGGGTGTGAAGGGGGCGTGGAGCAGTAGTAGAATAAACAAGATTTTTTTAGACTTGAAAGCGTTTCTTGACTTATAAAAACGTTGCTTTTTTTTAAAGAAAAACAGTAGTTAACGCCGACTACAGTAAAATCACAGGACTTAAAATCGCCATGATACGATAGGATGAACAAAGGTCAAGTGTCCTTTATTTTAATCGTCAGACATAATCCGGCAAAACAAAGGTTTCATTAAATTAGGAGGAAAAACCTCTTTTGAAGTCTTTCGTTTTTCACTATTTCTCTAGTTCTGTTTCCAAAATTAGCAAATGTTCTCGCCTGGTAGAAAACGTTATTTATAGGCGACTTTCCTCTGAGGTCAAAACGCATTACCTGTTCGGCTGTAGCGAGAACACGCGACCGTTGCGATTGGTTTTTTTCTATTTAGCGCTAACTAGGCAAAAGCATTGGAAAACGAAACAAAAAAACCTGCGTCAAACTAGGAGCGGAAAATGACAAATCCAATAATGATGAATTCTTTCAATCTGCTCTGGCTTCTATAGATTTCGAAGTAATGTGATTCAATTCCTTGAAGGATCGAATGAAATTCTACACTCTTCCAGAACGTGCAAAACAGATTGCTAAAATAGTACACGAGGAGTGTCGCGCGCCGCGCAAGGAAGGCGTCTCGTGCGCGAATAGTGGGAGCGTATGCGATTAGGGGTGACTCTTTTCTCTCAATGCAGGAAAACAGAGTACTGACAAAAACCCATTTTAACCAACTATGTAACATCCTAAGAATTTGTGTGACGGCAAGTATTTTGGGGTAAAATTTTGAGTCCATCATTTGCCATCTGTTTTAAAAATAGGAGAGATGCTTATATCAAGACAATGTTTTTGGGTAACTATACGATCCCAGAACGCACCTCGAGTAGCATATTCACTCCCAGACTTCCCAGGTTTCTGCAATTGGCCAAGTGTTAGTGCGGTTCTCAATTGAGTAACGTAAAACGCGAGAAAACAAGAGTGACTGAGGTGCAATTAGTCTCAAATTTGCGTCTGATTGGTTGAAAAAGTTCGCCCTAATTTTGGTAACCCACCGCTCTAAGAGAGCCTTTAAAAGCACAACGCTTTAAGTGGAATTGGCTCCCCGGGTTGTCCTTTTATTTCATCGATTCCGGTTTCTAATTGCAGCGGGGATTTAGGTTCTTTTTTCCTCTAACCAATGAACGGTCTCTATTGCCGCTGTTAAACCAAACTGTCATTAAATTTGTTCTCTTTCTTGGGCAGAATTTAAGTATTAACAAAGCGGTAGCCTGTTTCTGAAAAAGAACTCTAAACATCACAAAGAAAACCAACTTTAGCCCGTGAAAATTTGGACCGAGAAAAAGCGCAAAAAATTGTGTTTTTTCCTTCAATAAAATCAATTGAGAAAGCGATGATCGCATCATGAGCGCAATACATAAAACCGCGAGAAGTTTCAACAGATTTCCTAACATATGCTGACCTTGTCTTAAAAAATCAGTCTGAAAGCCTTGCGGTTATTTTTCAATTCACTTTGTCATTAGCTGCTATAAATAAATATGATAGAAAACCTGCAGTCTGATTTGCCGAATGATATCAGATCAGCAGCGGAAAATAATCGATCTAAGGAAAGCCATTGTGCTCGCAAAATTAAGACATAACGGATGACACGGATGTCTAAAAGACTTCCTTATGACACAACTTACGCAAATAGACCACAGCCATTGCCTTGAAATTTCTCAATAGTTTTTTTGCTCAGGCAATAGATCGCTCAGAAAGAAACATCTTGGCCATTCCACGCGGGGGAAACTTTATAGGACGACTTTCAACAAGCTTCTGGAATTGAATTCAACGGGTATGCGTTTGGCGCAGCTATTCTTGCATGAAGCGATAATCAAAATTTAGACAATGAGTTTGTCACATGCCTCAACTTTGGCAAACCGCCGAATCCTAATGACTTGTTTGTGATTCCATTTATTTCCGAAATTTGCGGTTTGTTTATCGTTAGTCGAGCGCATCACTCCTTTTTCAGTGTAAGAGCATCATAAGCAGGATCAAAGGAATAATTATTACTACTTAGCAGCTTTCCTTCGAATCAGGCCCGGCCAGGGGTTTTGGGTATACGGTATCCCGGGCCGTTTTAATTCAGGTATATGGTATTTTTTGGTCAAAATTCGGGTATAAAGTATTTAGTTTTTCCTGAATTTTAGGTATATGTATGATTCATACATATATATATATATATATATATATATATATATATATATATATATATATATATATATATATATGATTTTTAGGTATATTGGTATCTTGGGGGCAAAATAGCGGGTATATTGGTATCCCACTACCCCCCCTGGCCGTGCCTGTCGAATGCATGGACACACTTGAGGATTTCACCCGCAGACTCAAAAGTTAGAACCACATTGTACAGCATAATAAACAGCACTATAGGAAAGTACTGCTCAGTAGCTTTCATTTGAATGATCACACTCTAGGATTTCACTCACAGACTCTAAAGTTAGACTCAGCTTGTACAGCAAAATAAACAGCTCTACAGGAAGTACTGAGGGTCTCTCAGGGGTTTGGGGGAGAGAGGGAAGATGGCCAATTTGAACTGGGGAACAAAGACAATATCTCAGGGAACATAAACCATTTTAGGGATCAAAAAGCTGGGAACAAGGAAACACAAATAATCCTTTTAAAGAGAACCCACCCACAGACTAAAAAGCTAGAAGCACTTTGTACAGTATAATAAATGGCACTGCTGGAAAGTGCTACTCAGTAGCAGTTTCATTTGAATGGTCAGTTTAGGATCTGCTACCGAGTCAAAACTTAGAACTCCACTGCGCAGAATAATAACCAGCACCGCGGGAACATACATGCACTGTTCAGTAGCTTTCAGTTGATGGGTCACACCTATGGTTTTCACCCAAACAGTCATAGCTAAAAACACCATTCAAAACCACAAGAAACAGAACCAGGCTTACATCTCATGGGAGGATCTAGAACGCTTTGTGCTAATCTGGACTTCGGTGACAAATATCTGCCCTGAGTGTTTTGTGGAGAAATCAAGTAACTTGCTAGATCTTCAATGAATTTGATCTGGCATGTTGGCAAAAGAAACAAATTGAAAATGCTTCTTGAACTGAAGAATATCTCCCAGACGAATTTCAAGACCCAACCCTCACAGCCCTCTGCAACATCCCTTTCTCATATTACACCCATTAATCTTATCTCAGCAACCCACTCATCTTCACCCAACCTTTTTCTCATACAGGCAGCAGATGTGTTGAAAAATGGTGTTGATTTATTTACATCTTTCAATAAAACTCTCTATACAATATGCCAATGTGGCACAATTTATGATGGCAAATACTATTTACACAACCCAAACTTGAAAATGCAACTATTTTTATACAACTATTTGATTTAAAATTTCTTTCATTCTATGAAAGTCTATGGATAACAGAAACATTGGAGAAGATGATTACTTTGGGTGAACAAAGAATTAGCCTAACCTTTCAGCTTACTAGCATCTACAAAACTTCTCAATTTTGTTTTAAGTAAGCTTTAGCTTAGGACAGCGTATAAACAAGGATCAAGAAAGAGGTACAAGAAAGTCCAAGATCACCAAATAATCTCAAAGCACACAAGGTCCTGGTGTTTCAAGACTTGGGTCCACAGCATACATTTCTGTCCAGGAACACCTGCGTGGGAGGACTCCCGACATGTAAGGATAATCTGAACCTTCCAGGAGGACCCGGAGCCTCATGGCAACTTTACGACTATGCACAGACCCCCCAAGGAGTATGCACTGTACCCCATAAGGTCTCCACGTGAAATTGTTTCCTGTGAAACGGTGTTTGACAGTTGCAAGCGATGGAGGAATCTCGAATCCCAGCTTGTCTGTGACTAGAAGAAAAGCATCGGCTTCTTTCACTTTACGTTCCAACAGTTTCAGAGGTTCCTCAAATACTGGACAAAGGCATGCTTGGGTGTCCTCGTACATCAACAGAGGTACACTGACATTAGCACATTCTGTAAAGAAGATCAATAAATTTCAGGTCCAACTGAAATAATACAACGCAGTATTGTAACCGGAAGTAAAATAGCTAGTAATTTTACTGAGGGTTTATTTCCGGTTCTTAACAATGCGTGGCAGATACTTCGCCCATGCCAAAAGAAGAAGATGAAATGCAAGAAAAATAAAAGCTGCCTATGAAATTTGAACTTTTAAATAAACAGTGGCACTTTTTAAAACAGAGCCAAAAACGTGACCTGCGCCTCTCCCGTGATGGTAAAATGCAACATGTTAATTTCACGAGTGTTTGCGCGAATTTAAATTGCAAATCAAACCTTTTGTATTGTAAAACTGTCAGACAAACAAGATAAGAGCATCCCACCATTTCGGCTCGTTACTTTAAAGGTATCACAGTGACTTTCATCAGAATTTTAACTTTCACAACTTAACCGATCCCTGCTTAAGTTCAAATCTCCTTTAGTTACTTTGGCCCAAAAGATTGAGAAGCCATCATATTCTATCAACCAACGAAAAATTATGTGTTCATTTCTGGCCCCAAGAGCCACCCATGACCAATATTTTCCGTGCGATGGGGTTTCCCCCCTGAAACCGAAAATAAAAATCGCTTGCGGCAAGAAAGTGTGAAGAATTGTCACTTACCAAAAAGGGTAATTTGATGGCCTTCGTTGCAGAGTTGCTTTAGCATGTACTGTGCCTGGTTTAGACCATGACTGCTTGAAGCAAAGTCAGCGAACAATACGATCTTCATGCTGTTTGGAGCCCTCGAATTCTGAAGTAAGGAATCGAAACTCTGCAAGGAAGAAGAAAGAAGTGCATAAGCAACGATCGCCAGGCATTTATAAGCTCGTTAAAAACTGCAAGCCTACAGACAGATTGCATCAGGACTTTGAGCGCACAGTCACGAGATTTCTTCATGTGATGCGTCTCGAAACAGATGATAAACATATCTTACAAAAAATGCTTTTCCTTCCAGAGATCATGACAAAAACACGAACCAAATTATCCGTGATTTTGACTTCGGATTGCTTACCGCTCCAGTTTTAAAAACAGTTCATAGCTGGCATTAATAATTTAGTATTTGTCGGATAAGTTGGTCACGTCCGTTGTGGTCAATTGTTTTTTTTTTTTGCAAACGTCCCTACGAAAAATCTTCCGTGTGAAAAGTGGATTAATTTTCCGCACCAAGACTAGCAAAAATTCCTGCTTGATATCATAAGATTCGCGGTAAGTGAGAAGTGCGAGACGTAAAACGACCAAATTTGAAGAGCTTGGTACGTGGAACCCAAACTCGCGCAGTCCCGTGATGGTAGTGATCGAAGCTTATTGAATCGCGCGCGGGGATGAACTTCAGACCAACTTAAAACTCCACAAATCACCGTATTTTAAGCGCATGATCCATTTAACTAGCTCTAGCACTCAGCGGGGCAGACAAATCTACTGCTACTCGCATCAAATAACGCGTCTATCTGTCATTTTGTCAACTCTTCGTGCCGAATTACACGAAATTCGACCCTTCACAGTTTTTGCATTCGAACCCTCGCCTTGCACAATCTTCCACAGAAGCTTTGTTTGCGAGATTCTAGAAATAACAAAATGACCAAAGGTGCAAAACATACGAATAATTAAAGTGCAAGCGCACGGGATTTTACTGAACCGAAGCGCTAACAAAGCGCTTTTCGAGAAGTCAATTTCATCGCTGTTTGCTTTGCAGTCCGCAAGTGCTTTTCCTCGCGCATTTAAGAAATTCGGTTAACTGCGATGTATTTGCCTTCGCGAACAGTTTGGATCTCTGCCTCAAAAAGCATTTGATTTATCGAGGAGAACCATCAAAGCTATATTTAGAAGATCGACAGGAATCGCTTACAATGCAACTTTGATCGAATTGAAAGGGATTTAACTCGTAAATGTAAGCTACGATCGTAATAAACAGACTTACCATGCTTTGAAATGACACACTTGTATTTCCTTTGCACATTTTGCAAAACGATCACGTCGCTCTATCACTTCTCCTGCCTTGCCACAACCCTTCCTTCGTTCCTAACTTGCGCCCAAGAAAGCACGTCGATTGGTTTGCTCGGCGAAATTTATTTGATTTGACTCGGGCTCTGACGTCACGTAATAGAATGAAGAACAATACAAATCTCACGCCTTACACGTTCCGATTTGATCTCGCTTTCTGATTGGTTCGAAAGCAATCGACTTTTGACAGTTTGACAGAATGTCCTTGATGCCGACGGCGGTTACAGACGAAACGCAGTTTTGAATGACAAAAGAAGAAAGGGCTCGATTATTCGTGAAGATCGAAAGACACAAGAAGCGCTCATAAGAAAGTGCTGTGCTGTTCATTTTAAATAGAACAACAATAGAAACGCCTGATACTTGCGAGAAACAAAAGACAAACGTGAGAGTACAACAAAGCATGTGACCTCGTCTCTGATTCGTCAATCCCAATACAACACTCGTTTGTTGAAACACCTTTGTGATTGAGATTAATTATCTCTCTGCTTTGCTTTTTCGTATGTTTTTTCGCTTCAGCAAACGACATAGAAGTCAATGAGTGAATATACTAGAGCTCTTTGCCTTCGCATAACCTTATAACACGAGTTTTGGGGTCGCTTTCGGTGCTAAATGGCACCGTGTTTTGATTCACGTATTCGCCCCCGTAGTTCATACGTGCTTGCGGTATATAGACAAACGTGACCTTCACATCGCTGTATCTCTACTGGAGACTAGTTGGAGACAGGAGCTCCTACTGTCATCGCACTAGCGAACATGTGCCGCGAACAAAGTCGTGGCAAAAGTTTTGCAGTATAATCATCTGTATTCGTTGTTTTTCCGACATTTTTGCCCGGAACAAAAATGACATCAAGAACAAAAGCAAGAAACCGCGGAGGAAATCAACTCAATATGAGACGTTTAAAGGCGATAATCACCTTTCGGCAAGTTGTGTCTTTTAAATAAGAGAAAGTTGCTTTAACAGCGGTCCTTCTGTTTTATCTCTAGAATACTTATTTCCCAAAAGATTAAATATAAAATCCACGACAAGAAGTTACAAAGTTCCACAAAACAACTTCAATATCGCGTCATTAACAGTCTTATATCTTGAAAAACCTACCATGTTGTTTTCGTCAATAATATTGGGAGTTGTTCCCCTTAGTTTGAATCGCCTCATTTTGTGCTTCATGGCTCAGAATACGTGGCAATGTTTGTAAACAATCGAAACAAGCATTTATTTAATACTAACGATATGATGGGCCTTGTCAGCACAAACATGACGACAGAAGTAAAAAAGGAAAAAAAAGAATTCGTGAGATCATTGCTGAATACTGGACGCGCGCCATAAATCGGATTATTAAAATAGCCATTCAGAAATGTAAATGAAAGTGTGACAGGAAATCGCAAACCACTAGTTGAGATGTGTACACACCTGAACGCTATGACCCTGTTACCAGCAAGAAAGATAGTTTTCTCCATACCCGTTAACAAGGGCTCTGGAGAGAACGTAACGAACTCCTGGTTTCGCCTAACAGTTTACATTTCGAGTTGTGAACTTCAACCTGGAATTATGCCTTGCTATGTATGCGGGGTAAATGCAAATTGACAAAGACACCGTGAATTTTTTATGGTGAGGAGCAACACACCTCTATTCCTCCCACCTCCGCCAAAGGTTTCAAAAACAAATCTCTGCGGTTTTCCTTCAAACTGATGGCCTTGTGGGTTTAGATCCGGTTTATTACTTCATTTCTTTTGTTTTTAAGGAAATCTGGGAACTGACAAAGACAACTTCAAAGGAATCTTGAGACAAGTTCGGACATGTCTCGCTGCAATTTTAAAACAAAAGACTCAAATTTATCGACGGGTAAATTTTGAATTACTTTTACAACGGGTGCAAAGCTCTTCCTCGAAGCTGGTTTTCTTTTTGTTTCCGGTTTGTGTGTGTGTGTGTGTGTGTGTGTATGGAACAAGTAAGGGGTTTTCAAGAGGCGAGTTTGTACAGGAACTCGGTTTGGTGCTGCGTCCATCTGGGTTATTTAATGTCAGCCAAAAATCGAACAATGGTACGTGCGTTGTAAAATGAAATAATTGGTGCCTGACAAATAATACCAGGTGCGTTATACAAGGCGTGTTCAATATAACAGTGTGAGTACTGAATCTGTCGTGAAAAAAACGCAAAAGGGAGTTGTTTCGGCAAGGTGAGAAAAATATGGGGCAATGTTCTGGTCGTAAACGAAATGAAACTAATTTGAGCAAAAGCAGAAATTCGTCACCTTTAAGAATTACATGCTTTTGTGTGGAGCTTGAAATGTGCCTAATCGCGCAATGAACAGAGGAAAGGATTAAAGTTCTTTTCGCGTCCCAGTTCATCTAAGCTCAAGAAGCGTTAACTTGAACTTGCCCTCAGTTAATAGCAATAACATTTTGGTTTCATGGTTTTTATGGTTTGGATTACCATCAAAGACTTTACCTGGGTACTGTGTGGATACTGCCCCTGACAAAACGGTGACTCGTTTTACGAGTATACAAAGAGGTGGTTTTTCTACATTCATAAGTGTGACATCTTCATCCCGCCGGGTACGGATTTTAAGTTCTATATTGACCTCTCTTGATTAAACTCTTTGCAAAATGACTTTGGAACTTCGAAATGGCTACGAAAGTGTTTGAACAATTCACTGTCAAGCATTGGCCAAAGATTTTTCGCTTCCCGTTCCTATTATTGTCTAGTTTTTTGCTGATTTCTTAGTTTTTCAGGGCAAATGGGCAAAACGATTAAAATTGAAACCAAAATGGCGTCAATTATCGGCAAATAAAAGCGGTATTTTGTTATGGTGTGTAGCAGTCATTTGGTTTCCTAGAGCGACAGAGCCGGTCCAGTGAGAGGCACTGTGCGCACAGTTACAATTTAAACGAAATGACTGTCCATCTGATGCACACTGACTAGTTACTCAGCTAGTCCAGGTACGACAAAATGCAGCTCTTAAGAGACCTATTCGGGATAACCTTGCCACGTACTTTCACGAAATGAGCTTTGTGTTCCCTGGTTTTATACCCTCGTAACGAGTCATAAAAAAACTGCTACACTAAGAAAGTTCCTAACTGCAAGTTCTCCTGAAACAGATGAAAGACGTCAGTGGGCTTTCCGCCGGTTTATCATGACGTTGTCGATAGAGAACAAAGATCTATTGCCTGGTGTATAGTTACTTTGTTTAATGTGCTACATTGGCAGACCTTTTACCTCCGCAGTTACGATCCAAACTCTCAATTCCAAAGTCCCTAAGGTCCGCAGTCCCACCTCGAAACCATCAATTCCAAAGTCCTCAACGTCCCCAGTTCCAAGGTCCTATACAGTGCCTATCTGAACCAGCCTTATCGGGCGCAATGGCCGCAGACGTTATTTCACAGTTTATAAACTCTTGGCTTATGTTGTTATTATTTGTGGTAACCGTCCTTCGAGACAAACTCTCAATCTGGATAATCTCCTGGACCCTGGTTCATGATGCACGTTTCTAAGTAGTTTGGGAAGTGTAGCGTGGATGGTCTTATTTTCACCAGTTTACACAAATGCTGTTGCGCAGTACTTTGCGTTTTATGGTCATTTTGGATTGCGCTGTAAGAGTTGTTTCCAACTGTCCAGTTTTTAGATAAAGTCCTAAAATGTAACCATTCAAATGAAAGCTAAGGAGCAGTACTTTGTCGTGGTGCGGTTTTTTATGCTGCTAGCGTTTGAGTCTTGATTTAATGATTGAACGTTAAGGTGCGGGTTCTAACTTTCACTGTCAGTAACCAACCAAATGAAAACTACTAATGACTTTTTTTTCCCTGTGTGCTGTTTCTTTCTTTGTACGAGGTTATTTTAACTTTTTAGACCACATGAAATTCTTACTTTCAACCAGGGGCCGGTTGCTCTAACTTCCGGTTAGCGCTAACCATTGGTTAAGAGGTATCAAAACCTATAGGTTTCCATGGTTTTTAACCCTGGTTAACGCTACCCATGCTTCGAGCAACCCGGCCGGTTCGTTAAATCAAGCTGCGCAGTAAGGAACAATCGCGAGGCTGTTTTTTGCATTTAGCTACTCAATGCTATCGTTTGCCAGTAGACTAAACAGCTGCTATTCGGTTGTTTTTTTGTTTTGGGGTTGTTTGTGTTGTTTGTTCAATGTACTGTTGATTTTGACTCCTAAACCAGTACTGGGCTGAAACAATGACACGGAAGTGGCAGAGCTGACACTCGTTTTCAACTCGCACATGCAGCAGTATAAGATGAAATGCAAGATACGCTCCCTTTGATTGAATACGGCCGCTCATCCCCGCCTATTCGACCACGTAAAACCAAGAAATAAGCAAGATGTTTCCTCTGTGTTAATTTGCTGCCGATAAATAGCGAACTTTGATCATATCAGGAGAGGTTTATAAAAATGACCCCCTGTCACAATAACGTGGTAATTTGCAATTGTTTTTGCTAGTGTAGGAATATTTATTTAAGACCACAGGCAGCCCAATCGCATTTAATTATAAAGCAACAGATCCTTATCGAACCAAATGGAAGTAGAAATACTTATAACTTCGCCAACTATAAACACCGCTTCTTCTTGTCACGCGTCTAAGAAGACTCGTAGTTGACAAGAATATCAATATTTTTAACGCTTAATGTATAGATTTCACCAACTATTATATCACATCACATACAACCAGTACGTGTCTCAGATGTAATGGAACAAAATTATCTATATCGCGAGAAGGATACTTCAAGAACTGTTGCATGCAATACTAGAGTGAAATCTCAAGATCGACGCAAACAAATTTTAAATAACATCGAATGTTTTAGGGGACAAAGCAGTTGACAGGTTGATTGAAAAAAAAAAAACTGCCTTTCTCTGGGTGTTTACGGTTGGTGTTTAAGTTATGAAAATATATCGGCAAGTCCGGTTGAAATACAGGAATGGAAACAAAACATTCACTAAAACACACAACGCCGATTGAGAAGTACGTGCCTGATCGTGGAAAGTATCAAAATTTAATGTACAAACTAATGGTTTTCATTGGTATTCTAATATAAATACGCTTTGTCTTCCTGACAACCTTAAGTCACGTTTAGTAATTTCCTTGTCCAGCTTTCGTGCTCACAAACATGTTTTCCCTCTGAGGCACGACTTTAAACCGCAGCAGATAAAATTTCAAACCATTTCGCAAGTTCCTCTTCGAGTTCGCAGCTCAGTGAGTGTATAACAGAATTAAACTGGACCGGAAATAGAGAAACTGAAAGTTCTACGTGGAACGGGGAAAATCGTGTTTGCTGAGACCAAACATTAAATGCAATTCAGGGCTTCTTTATGATATGAGCCCGGATGAGCCCGGTTGACGGGGCTGGCTCAGTATTGCGTCCCACCACAAAGTCCTTCGTAAAAATATCGAGGTATTCATCTAGGGCGGGCTGGCCCGGTTGCGGAGATCTCGGTTTCTGCCGCCCAGATCTTAGTAAACGGGATGGAAAATTTCCCATATGAGCAGAAGGGATTATTTTTTTCCCAACTACGCACGTCTTGTGTGAACGTTTAGTTCCTCGGTCTGCTTTTGGCAGAAGATACCTGAATATTTATCCCTGCCAGTTGGGTTAACGGGCTCATATGAAGAACCTCTCAACTGACTTGCTATTTCAACTGGGGAATGGTTACGCAACCATGTGGATTCAATTGTCCAATTCAAGTACGATAAACATGTACCGAAAAATAGTTGCGAAGGATCTGAGTAAATACATTTGAATGGCTCAAGTATTGCCAATATCGGCCTATGTTACAACACGAACCTGCAATTATCTATACTGATTTCATGTTTTGAACTAGAACCTGCTTTTTCTAACACATCCTTTTGATATCCAAGAACGAACACCAATCTGATAAACATACAATTTATCCTTCAGTATTTCTTTAACTTGAATGCAGGATTTTTTTAGTCGTGTAGTGGTGGGCGTTGTTTGCAGTGTGAACCCTTATCTTAATTTAACAGAAATTTAACGAGCAGCACTTTCCTGTGCCGCTGTTTATCGTGCCGTACAAGGTGATTGTAAGCATCAAGTCTGTGGATGAAATCCTGAAGTATAACCATTCAAATGAAAGCTTCTCAGCAGTACTTTAAGCGCTTAGAACAGCGATGTATAAGGGCTATATAAATTCCATTATTATTATTATTACTTTCCTTTGCTCAGCTCTTGTTATGTTAAACAAGCCAGGTGGTTCAAAGGTTTATCTGTGGATGAAATCTTCAATCCTAAGGGAGGTTATTCAATTGAAAGTTACTGACCCATGCTTTAGACTTTTTTTAATATTGCGCAAGCGAGCCGTGTGGTTTAAACTCCAAAAAACGTGACCATTCAAATGAAATTGAATGCCAAAGTAGCACGTTCATATGACTCATTAAAAGTCGTGAAATACGACACAAAAATCATTTGTAAAATCATGTAAGTGAACTACAAAGAGGCCTTCTTGTAAAAAAAAAATAATAAAATAATAATAATAATAATACATCGGGTCACCCAAGGGAAACACGTGGCGGGGGTCATTCACTCTCTAATTGTTCGTTTCTATAACATTTGCACGAACTTTGTTTCCATTCGCTCCTGATCAACAGTTCACCTTTCAAGAATCGTGCAGTCAAACTTCTTATTTAGGGTACGCTTTCTTAGTGGGTTTTCCACGAAAATAAAAAAACTTATAACGCGACATTAGATTTGCATGACATTCCTTCTCTCAAAGAGTTTTCCAAATCGAATGGAATGACGCAAGCTTCTTAATTTCAAGACCAAAAGAATAGGCTGGTGATTAAGTGCTTGTGTCACGACAATGCGCATGTCCTTCATCACGCTCAATCACTTTTTTTCAGTTCATATGAATATCTTTAGCGATGTGAGGCTTGCGATGTTCGTCCTTCCTTCCCCTCTTCGTCCCTTCGAAACAATGCGACTAGGAATCGAAATCCGTCTTGAGCCGATTCGTGGTCATCAGTGTCTTGGGGACATAAAATTACATGGTCCTTCTCTCGGGGACATCAAATTTCTTGACATTGCGAGTTTACCTATACCTTCACATGCTGTTCAAATATTCCACAAGTGACCAAATTGTTCTTCAATGCTGTCATCAGTATAACTTTCACAACTGAGCCTCACCAGGTCGGTGGAAAATGACTTAGCAGGTCCGCCGGATACTGAACAAAACAAATCCCCGCACACGAGCAGCAAAGAAACCGAGGCCCTTTAAGTAAGCGATAATTTTCCCAACTGTGGAAATCCACCCTGAGACCGTTAAAGCGTGTACGTTTATATAAATGTAGCCTGTCTTCCCCAAATGGTATGGTATTTGTCGGAGACCCCACCCCTCCCCCAACCTGGGGTTAGGGTGAACAAACGGCTGAGCAAGCAAATCAATGTTCAAAGCTACCGGCCGAAGTTTCTGCCGCTGTTGCTAGTTTTTCTTCTCTATTCATTCCATCGCGAGAAACACTGACGGCAATGACTTCATTGAGCTTCTTTTTTATGAATCCAATCGTCATTAGCTTGGATCGACGTGAAATCGCCCTCTTTTCGATCGTAAAGAAATGTAATTATAAAAATACAGAGTCCTCACGCGAAGTAGCAAGCCGGGTCATTTTGGACAAAAAACAAAAAAACAAAAATCGTTACTAGGATTTGTCAGTGCATAACTGCACCTTTCTCCCAAGGAACAGGAGGGCGGAATGGTTATAAGTAAGTAATAAGTAAGGCGGCCGTGTAGAGCAAAGAGGGAAAATGAGGACACCGCGGGTCGAGGAGGGGTGGGGGGGGGGGGGGGG
>BLFK01000908.1:540600-567636 GCA_014634185.1 Astreopora myriophthalma
TTAGGAGATGTTTATTACACTAGACAAGGTGATTCTAAATTTTGTGACCTCTACGATATATACCTGTCGCCACTGTTTATTCTTCCACATTTATGTACTAAATATCAATTGTCTCTATGGCACTTCCAAATTCAGATAAATTTAGCTGGGCGTGGCCAACAAAGCTCCATATGTGAGCCAACAAAGAAAACGAATCACTGACCACACAAACAAGTGGAAAATAGTTCAAGCTTATTACCTGCAAAATGTAGGAGAATACAAATCTTGGAAATTATTGTGCTAAACTCCGTCGCCTCCGGAGTGGTAACCTGTCGAACAAAACAATCAAATTTAACACCTCTGTCACAAGACAGATACTATTATCATCATCATTTCCGAGCTTTCATGAAGACAAAGAGCACAGTTAAATAGAAGAAAACGTTCCAAAACAAGGAACTCCCGGAAAGCTAGGAACGGTCAGAGACCGTCAATTGCATCTTGTAGACACATCAACAGCATTTACTTGTACGACTAGCAGTTAAAAAAGTGAATAAAAACATAATGGAACTAGAAAGACTGACAGTTCTGTGCCAGATGCCTAGCAGAATAACAATAAGGGATAAACAAGCTGGAAATAAATTATCAAGGAAAAATTAGCGAACGAAGTACGCCTAACGCTCCTTTTTCGAGCCCTTACAGAATCCTCGACTCGCTGTTCTGGCCGTTCATCTTCTGACAAATGCTTTCGACTACTGCGTCGAACAAAACGAAAAGGAAAAGGACTAGCACTTCTAAGTCGCCTCCCATCCCCCTCGAACAGGTTTGAAAGAGGGAGATCCCCACTCTTTCTACTCTTTCCTTCCGCCTTCGGTATGGTTAAATCGTTACATAAATAACGTTTATGACCGCCTAGTGCCTCCCAGTAACGCAAATACAAGCGATATTTCGCGGCTTTACGTGACCTTTAAACGAAAGACAGAAACAAAGCTCGTTATCGCAACAAACCTTAATTGAGCTCTTGTTAGCCAAGGTCCCGCTTCCTAAAAGGTTTGCAAAATCCGTACTGCAGAAAACAAAGACAAAAACCAGTCAGTGGTCACCGTATTTAAAACCTGAAACTTTGAAACGAAACAAACTCTTCCACGCAAAAATATCAAAGTCGCATGTTGGCCATATTTACCTTGAAAGCGGCGTGGATATCAAAAATGAAGAGCAGGGTAAAAATACAGAGAAATCCATTTTTTCACTTGTAGAACCGTCATCATCCTTGTGATAAAAGCAGAAAAGGAACTCAGAATGAAGGGAAAAAAATGAATGATGTTACTATCCTTAATTAAACTCATCAACAATAGATGAGCTTGGGAGGTGGTGCCTTAAGGGGAGGGAGGGGGGAAGGGGAGAGGCAAAAGCTTTGAGGCCGACCCCAAGACAGTCCGAGGGGTGACTGCTAACCAGCATTTTAACCTCGCCTAAATTTTATTTAGCCACATCAAAATCACTATCCTTCTAACTACCAATGCTACTATTACTATCGTTATCACATCCATCACCCGCTTTGTTCTCCCTATCCTCTTCCTTTGTGCCCTTCTAACAGCACCCCTTTACCCTTCTGTACCCACCCACCCCCACTGCTCTCCAAGCCCCCAACAAGACTGCTAAAAGAAATGGCCAGAGAACCTTTATAACGTAGGTGAGAGTGCCACGAAGCTTCTGCGACATAACGATGCTCTCTACATTGAAAGCGAACTGTCCTTCGTTCGAGGAACCTACAAAACAAACATAAGGGACAGTTTTAGTGTATGGTTAGTACACACCAATCACCTGTACGTGAAAGCAAACCCTGTCACCCCTTGCTGAGAGTTTTACTAACGGTACAACGTGCTTTATTCCATTATATAATCAAGCTTTAGGAGGCAGAGTTGATAAACGATCTGCCTTTGTTCGTTCGCTTGAACAATGGGTACAATCTTATGTACTTTATTGTCAATCTTAGCAATTTAACGGCAAGAAGCTACCAACATACACGTACATTTAATACAAAATAGTTTTCAGACTAGTTAGATTACGCATTTTTTTGGCGTATTTTTTAATTACCCACCTGGTAAAAGATGAAAAGGGACTACAACACTATCGTGGGACGAACATCCAATCTGTGAATTGGATCAGTGGAGGACTTAAAAGTCGACTAACTTCTGAGATTAAATTTACTTGGGCTATGAAACGAGAAATTATATTTTCAAGTTTGGGGGATCTTAACTGCGCTCTGTTCTCCGTCCAACGCAGGGTACTGGATGCAATTCAGTAACTATTGTTTGTGAGTCATTGTCTTTTGGCTTGGTAATGTTTCTTGGTTTTTGTTTGTTCGTCTGTTTAACATCATCTGTGTCTTCTTCACTAACCAAATCGCGAATGAAAGAACTCGGCCTTGGGCTACTATGGTTCTATTGGTCCTGACACTTGAGAAGTTCCAAGTATAAAAATAATAAATTTCAGCTTTAACATTTACTTACCGGTCTAATCAGTTTAGCATTGAGAGAGTCTAATACATTAAATTCCATAGACTTGATGTGACGATCCGTCAAATTACTGTGAATTGAATTCAGAGAAAAGTAGTCTAGACAAAAGTGGATAAGACGTGCTTACATAAATCAAACAATAATAAGCAAGAAAAGCGCAGAGAATAACACAGAAAACGCAAACTTTGCTTTTTTGTTTTATTCTGTGACAGAAGAGTCAGGTTAAAAAGTCAAGGTACATTACAACCAACCGTTTTTTTCAGTTGCCATTCAAGACGTAGGGACATTGAGGACATTGACATTGACATTGACATTGAGGACATTGGTAGGGACATTGAGGGGAATCTCTGAAAGAGCGAACTCGCGAGGAAGGAAGGACCGAAAATGTATGTGGATTTTCGCGCGAGAGCCTTGCACGTTCAGACTCTGCGCGCATTCATTCTGCGGTCCAACGCTAAAAGAAAACCTGTTATTCAATCAACCTGTTATTTAACCTTGCCCAAGATGTACCAACCTAAAAATAATGGAAACCACTACTTGATTTCTATGCCGAGCCGTCACTCTTGTCTCGTACATCTGTAACAAAAAACGAGGAGCAATAACTAACTACTTCTTTCATTGGTGGTAAAACAACATGGTAGAACATCACTTCTTCCTCAGTGAGTGGATACCAAGCATCTTGATGACTTATCTTAATGGTAATTACTCACCAGTCTAAGAGCGTCACTTTCTGAAAGAACTTTGTACGTGGTTATCATAGGCTGCGAGAGAAAAAAGACGGACAATTAAACGGAAAAATGACATAAGAAAACAGTTTTAAACCTTATAGTAATAAAGTAGCGCTCTCGTGCTGTGAAGATGTCATCGAAAAGACATTCAGATGTGTAATCCTTAACTGGGATGAGGTGCAGCCCAGTTGGCACCACTTCACCCTGATAATGATGATGTAGGAATGACGTAAATTAAAAGAGCAATTTGAAGTGTGACCATCGCAGTTAATGAAGCAGCTTAAGCAGTTGCAAAGAAGCCTGACAAAAATAAATAAATAAATAAATAAATAAATACATGAATGAATGAACGAGCGAACGAACAAATAAATAATGAAAATAAATGAAGGCTTGAACTGGACTCGAACCCATGCCCGCGCGATTGCGCTGCACAGTGCTCTACCAGCTCAGCTATCAAGCCAACTGGGAGCTAGTTAATTGCGAGTTAGTGTTATATACCATAAGAAGTGAATGCATTAGAGAGAATATAAGAACTTTCATATATTTGAACTGCGGATATGTAAAAATGTAACAGAGCCTCAGCCTTACACGTTTCTTTTCTTCGTTGAGTTCCATGATTGACGGCTCATCTTGTATTTCGGGTTCAACAACTGGTGCCTCTGCTGTGTCAGACTTTTCACTTGTCTTCCTCTTTCTCTTCTCCTTTTTTCGTTCCTTTTCATGCTTTTCCTTTTTATCTGATTTATCTTTACGGTGTTTTCGTTTCGATTCCTTACTTTCAGTTTTCTGAGGATGGAAAGTAAATCCCATGATTGCTCCCCTCTTATCACCTTCTTAAAACGCGTCAGTGCAAACAACGGTTAAGCACTGGAGCAATTAAGCGCTTAGTTCGGCTTGGCACTTGAACACTTTGGTCCAAAAAAGACTCACGCCCCTTTTTAAACCAGTCAGTAACACAGGCAAAACCAGGTGCCCATAACTAGCACCGCTATTTCGAGCTTTTCAGACATGGTTACTTTTAAAGACAATGAAGACATTACGACTTGGGTCCCGATTGCATGGCGAGTTTCAGCCCGGGCTGAGCTGATTTCGGTCCGCCCACCGGGACTGAAATTTTGTTGCGATTACGTGCTCAATTTCAGCTGGGGCGCGAAAACTTAGGTGGGGATATTTGCTGGGATAAGTAATTCACTTGAAATACGAACAGCCCACTTTCCCCTTTTCCCGCGGAAATTGAGAAAACAAAAGATGCGACTGCCGCAAATTCCTCTCTCAGTCCGGGTTTTAAAAGATAGCAATGGCTTTTTGCAGCCCGGGCCGAAACTTTGTTCATGCAATCAACATTTTTTTAAATGAGGCATTTGTTCACAAAGCTGGGCGGGAGTTTCAGCCGGGCTTTTTTGAGCGGTCTTCAATTGAGTCTCGGAAAACCAATACCAAAGTAATTACTCCGACCAATCACAGCAGATGAAAACAGCGCAATGCGCCAATCAAAATTCGTAGCAGTTCCATGTAACTTGCTCAAAGCGCGGGAAAAATAGCGCGTGCAAGTCGCGATGGTTTTGGTTTTCGTTCTCATTGGTTGATAAACTGGAGTGAGATTTTTAAGCCAATCAGAAAGCGCAGCAATCGCAATCGCGTAATTGCGTTTGATAGTCATTTGAAAAAGTTCTGATTTGACTCTTGTGAATTGGGATTGGCAAAAGTAATTCAGTTTTGTTTTGGTTTTAAAAAAGATCATTTGATAATCGTGCTTATCGAGTTCTCAAAGCTTTTGAGTTTACCTCGGATTGCTTTGGTGATGGTGACTTTTCAGCAGGTATACTCTCAGGGGACGTTACCTTAAAACATAAATACTGAAATAAAAATACTTCTTTGACCGCTCCCCTTGAGGGGCTTCTCAGGGCCAATGAAACGAATGATACAAAGAAACTTAACAGAGTTTGGATACCAACTGGTGGGAGGCAAACCAGTGGTTTATTTACAAGCACAGCTGAGGAGTTGAACTAGGGACTAGCTTAGAACAATTCCAGCACTGAAGTGGTCAGAGCGGGACTTGAACCGGGGATCTTTGGATTATAAGTCAGGCGCCCTAACCACTCGGCCACACTGCCCCATAACATGAATCTGAAACACCTTGGGTGTACACAAATACGCTTCAAAAAATCCGTCCGTCCGTCCGTGAGCGAGCGAGCGAGCGAGCGAACGAACGAGTGAGTGAGTCAAACAACCTACTCATGAAATCTGTTAGAAAGCACAAATTCAAACTTCGGCTCCTACCTGTGGTGCAGCTTTCTTCTCGGGAGTTGCAGAAAGCCAGAATTCCATGTCATCCTAACCAATCACAAGAAAGAAGAATGCGTTACCGGTGCGTTATGAACTTTTTAAGTCTAATAACTTGTTACCTCTCTCACGGCAACGAAACGCTTAAGGACTGAATTCTTCACCAGAACTTTTGAAAGAACTTTTGAAAGAACCCAAGAAATGATCAAACCGACGCCAAGAATTCCGTTGAGGTAACAATTCAAGTTCTGGATTGATGGTTTTCCTTTTGTTTCATTAAACGAATAATAGCGACGGTAACGTGACCGAATAATCCAATTAACAACTGCATCGCAGAATGGAGGTTGGGTGCCTGGGATGTCCAAAGGCTTCCACTGGAGGCCGGCCGGCCGGCCAGCCCCTGGACCGAGTAAAACTCCCATGGCTGGCAATCCCCGCAAACCAGCCATGAGCCCCAACGCCGGGCGTTCAGGCATCCGTCATACTGACAGGCAGTGGAGAAAAAGGGATGGGTGGGAGAGGAAGCAAGCCAGCTGGGCGAAAGCTGCAAAAGATGGCCGGCGAGATCTCCAACAAGCGCAGCCATGTGACTGAAGGACCACAAGAGCATGCGCCTAGGCCACGCACCGCTTACCGCTACTGCTCTTTATAACCGCGCCTCTCTTTGTTAAATTGCATTTAATCGGATCTAATAGTACGCGGTACAACTTTCAAACCACGCGGAGACATTTGCGCGCGGCAGTTAACAGTCTCAGAAGACACAGATACCTGAGGATCGCTTGGAGTATCCAAAGAAGGCTTGGAGTCTTCTAATTCTGTTATATTTTCAGTTGTCTGAGGAGTCTCAATTTCTACCTCGTTATGTGGTGACTCAAGATGATCAACCTCGCCATTCAGCATAAGGTTGAGTTCTGAAGCGGGTTCTGAAAACAATAGTTACAATAAAATGAACTATAAATCTTTCACGTCCTTTCACGTCTCTGTTTGGAAAAGGACGACATAGCAAAGAAATGAACAAAATAGTCTAAAACGCTCGGGGACAGCTATTCATAGAGGTATTTTCATAGAGTTATGGCCTAGAGTTAGAGTTAAACTTACAAGACCCTGACTGAATTCATGATTTTTAGGGTTAGATCTAAGGTTAGTGATTACCATTAGGTCTAAACACTGACTTTTAGAGTTAGGTTTCACTCTGGGGGATTTTGGACTGCCAAAATCTTGAATTCAGGATTTTGGCAGTCGTTAACTCTAACTCTAAGTCATAACTCTACTGAAATAACTCTATTGCTAGTCAACCTCAAAACGCTCGTACAGAGCCAGCTGATTTTGCTCCCTGTACCGATTGTTTTCTGGCGTCAAGGTTGTCTTTGCGTGGACGACGTCGTGGCTCAAATGAGCCCCCTAGAAGTTTCTGTCACTACATGCTACGGACAGCCTGGCAAATTGTTGAAAAAAACATACCTTCGCTCTTGTGATGGTGTTTGTACTTCGTTTTCTTGCCCTTTTCCCCTTTACCCGATTTATGTTTGTGTTTACCCTAGTAAAAAAACAACAAACAAACAAACAAACAAAAAACAGGGGAAACCACATGACTACATAATTATTTAACAAATACAAAAAGCCTCAACCGTGTTCTGTTCTGTTATAAAGCGGGCAGGAAGCGACGAGAGCGTAAAGAAGTCAGCAAACACGACAAGGATAACATGGTGAACAAAAAAACTCAAGTGTGTAGGAAAAACTTAATAATTTTTGGAGAGCTAAACCTATGTAGATGTGGCTTTTTTTGGCTGTCTCCTATATCTGGGACACCTTCCCAAGTTAACGCACTAGTTGTGAGAAGAGAGTGCTTCCAACTTTCGACGAACACCCTATTACCACCCCACATTGCTAAGGGCTATTTCACGGCCAATAGACTAAGGAAAGAAATACTCTATCAATGAATGCCACGCAGCAGCAGCAGCAGCAACAGCAGGAGTTAAAAAGAACTCCTCCTTATCCTCACCTTTCTACCCTCGCTGTCTTTTCTGTGTCTGTGCTTTCTGTCTTTGCCACGTTTCTTGGGCGTAGTTTCCTGTAATTGTTGTAAGTAAAATAGCACACACTTTTCGTCTGGATCAGTCTCCTATTTTACGATAACTGCAGAAATTCACGCGCGCTCATTGGCTAATTTTTATGGTCAATATGCGGACAGACACATGAATTTATAATGGTCTCGCGTTTCGTCTTAATTTCGTCTCTCCTACCTTTTTGTTATCGTAAAAAACAAATTGACCTCAGTTTTTTATGCGTCTGTCCTGTTATTGACAATGAATTTCGTCATCACATTGTCAAAGTAGTTTGCGGATCCACTCGGCTATCGCCTCGTGGATCCACAGCTACTTTGACAATGTGATGAC
Organism: Astreopora myriophthalma; assembly: GCA_014634185.1. Taxonomy (NCBI): domain Eukaryota; kingdom Metazoa; phylum Cnidaria; class Anthozoa; order Scleractinia; family Acroporidae; genus Astreopora; species Astreopora myriophthalma. The sequence goes on from BLFK01000908.1 coordinate 548,503, forward strand.
GAAATTTATGATCAATAACAGGTCAGACGCATAAAAAACTGACGTCAATTTGTTAATTATTCAAGTAACAATGGTTCGTGGATTGGTGGTGAGAAACATAGCTTACTTGGACGAAAAACAAAAAAAAGAAAGAAAACAGTTTCTCTGCTTTCTAAGCAACGCTTCCGCCAGGGCGACAACACAAACATCCGTGGAATGCTCCGGTGGTCTTCATTCAGAGTCACTGACTGGTGTTTCACAATCATTCAACTGTTCTACTAACCTCTTCACTTTCAGCAAGATCAGAAGGTTGCTTTTCACTCACAACCCGATGTTGGCGAACTGGAAGAGCCTCGTGTGCCTCCAAAGGTCTGGAGTGAATGAAAAATAAGGATGATTAACACGCTACTAGGAAGCCTTCTTCTTCGTCAAACGCAAAAAACAAACGAAACAAAACAACAACAAAAAAAAAACAAACAAAAAAACAAAAACAAAACAAAACCAAAAAAACACGATAGATGATTGGTATAATTGAGGGCTTTTACGGGTAACAAACAAGCTGACCCATTACTCTTTCTTTTTTTTTAATACCCACAGTTTAATTCAGCCAAGTAATACAGCGGTTTTCAATTGAATGCTGTTAAACCAAACCAAAACTTATTATTAAGGCCAATCACAACAGATGCAATTGGAGCTGGAAGCAAATGCACGTAGCCGGAGCAAGGCAGAAGAATTCAAGTATGAATTCGTTTTGCTTCTGATTGCTCGAGAAAGCGGATTGAAATGCCTGGAACAATTAATAGTCAAAGTACATCTAGAGGAAAAACCAACGCAGTTGTTACTTTAGTTTTGCATTAGTACCCTTAGTGATTGGCTGGAAGACCTCACGCCACGTTCTCAGCCGGCCAATCAGAGACGAAAGCAAAAGCTTGTTCGCACACGTTTTCCCGCGCTTAACGCCGGCTGCTTGTAATTTGCTTTGGAATATGATTCGATCATTCGATTGTCTGCGTCTGTCCTGATTGGCCAAACTAATTACCCTGATTCAGTTTGGTTTTACGGCACACAATTGAGAACCGCTCTTAACACTCAACTTAAAACATTCCTAAAACGAGACTGAACAACTTACTTGCTAAGGTCGACATCTAAGAGTCTGTGTGGATCAGCTGAAGCACCGTCGTTTTCTTCTCTCTCATTATCATCGTGATCAGACTCCTTGGCTCCCTAAAAATTGGTGCGATTGATGTGATTTTTGAGTCGGAATTCTTTGATCTCTTTGCCAGCAGAAACACATTGCCTTCAATGTAACTTATAAAACTCTATACAACAGTCTGTGCTCAGTTGATTCAATCGCTTTAAAAAAAAACAAAAAAAAAAAAAACAAAACTGTCAACTGTTTTTAGGCACATGCTCTCCGCCTACTTTTCTCTTGTTTATGCTAGAGCTAATGTATTTAAATTTAGTTTCTCGCCACGTACTGTCTATCATAGAAACCAACTACCTCAGATGAGATTTTATTACCACTGCCAGCAGTCATGCTACTAGTGTCATGCTACTACTACCAGCCCTAGAAGGCCTTTACCGTTATGGACTATCTAAGTTACTGATTGCAAGGTCGCACATTAACTAAAATGAGGTGAAGTGAAGATTAACTACACGCAATATTTCTTGCCTCTGGTAATTCTCCCGCTCCTGCTGGGAGAACCTCGTATGAGATTCCAAGATCTGGTTCCCCTTCATCGACTTGGCTCCCCTTACGACCTGACAAAATACATGCGTGTGATAGTCCACGGAACACATACAACTTCTAGGCCCTAGTATATCGACGCTCATAATCTCTATACTGTTTTCCGTAAGTCTCCGATAACGAGAATTTTTTAACTAGATGCCTTGTCTACGGTGATCGTTCCCTTCATCCTAATGACTCAAATGTTTGATCTAGTACGGAAAATATAAAGAGAAATTTCACTTTTGGGGCCTAGACCCTCAATAGTCAACCATTCATTTCAAACCCCAAAATGCAGGTTGCCGGTGGATAGCCCTTGTAAATATTTAGTTACAGACTGTTCCCGTAATGCTACCATGAGCTGTTCCCCGGTAATATTGTGATAAATTGGGACAAAGTTACAACGAGCAAAAAAACAAAACAAAACAAACAAACAAAAAACAAACAAACAAACACTGAACAAGAAACAACATCAAAAACAACAACAAACGCAAAACAAAAAACCCAGCGATACCTCTTTTTCTCCTTTTCTTCGTTTTCTTGGATGAATATTTCTTGTCAAGAGCCACACCTAATGATTAATCATGAAAAGATTTCCGCTCAGCTCCCGACAATAATTATACATGCATATTCCTACTGACCCTCTTCCAAAAAGAACGAGCGTAAATAGAGTTTTGCTAGGAAATGATGTAGGGATCTGCGCGAAATCTTGCCAACGTTGGTAGAAGCCAGCAAGCAACTTTAAGTCTAAGATGGGTATCTAGCACACAACTGTTATCTGCTAGTTTCCCTTGTTAATCATGAGCATGTGAAAGAAATTATATCTGACCTGTGAAGAATGAATGCAACAAAGAGGTGGTGATAATCACAGTTGTCTGCACAATTTACACAATTGTACGTCAATAAGCCTAAGACGTTTTCAACACCTCTATGGGATGTGAACCCATGGTGGCCTTGGCATTCCAGGTGTGAATTAACATAAATTGCGCATATAACTGCAATGGTCACCTCTTCACCAGTTACTTATTTTACATACTTTTTGACACTTTGAGTGATACAGGTAAGTCAAGGTTAGCCACTGGAATATCATCAATCATCACTTCTTTTTTCTTCGCCTGAAAAGAAAAGAATGGGTTGTATTCCCGCAGACTACCACAGCGAAGAAAAAAAAAAGAAAGGAAAAGAAAGAAAAACAGAATGAGGCACAGAGAAATGACTATACAGTTACCTGCTGATCTTCCCTTGTCGACACCTTCAGATAATGTGGATTACTAAGCTGATCTTGTTTTCTTTGCTCTCGTCTCTGAAACAAAACGACACCAGTAATGTACTTTGTACCAACAGCCTATCGATTGTCTAAATGGAAATCTTTATGTGCAGTGATTTACTAATACAATGTAGCCACACAATAGTGATTGAAGGAAACGAACAAGAACCTTGCTATTCCCCCAAAAATAGGTCTACCACAAAACTATGTCACTCAGCCATTTAGAACAGTTTTCACTTGAGTGTCGAAAGTAACTACGCGACTGCTTTGTTTTTGGTTTTGTCTTGTCTATGATTGGATTAAAAAAAACTCGCGCGTACTTTTCAACGAATCAGATGGAAAACTAAAACCAATTGTGACTCTCGTCACTGGTTTTCCCGCGCTTGGTGCCGGCTGCATTTACTTGCTTTGCGTCGTTCTGATTGGTTACTAAAACCAATTCGTGAATTACTTCGATTTAGAGCGGTTTTCAAATGACTGTCGAAAGTAATGACGCGATTGCCATTGCTACGCTTTGTGATTGGCTTAAAAATCTCACTCCAGTTTATCAACCAATGAGAAGGAAAACCAAAACCAATCGCTACTTGCACGCGCGCTTTTTCCCGCGCTTTGAGCAAGTTACATGAATTTGCCACGAATTTTGATTGGCTCATTGCACTGTTTGCACCTGCTGTGATTGGTCGCAGTAATTACTTTGGTATTGGTCTTACGACACTCAATTGAAAATCACTCTAGAACGTGATTGGCTCAACTGGCTACGTAATTACCTCGGTTTTGGTTTTACGAAACTCAATTGAAAACCGCTTTGTCACTAATGGGTTTACTGTTTCCAGGTTTTGAAACCGCTGAATTTCAATGACCTTTTGTTTGACAACCACCTGATGACAACAGACTGATCTAATGGACCTTATTCACGCGGCGGCCATTTTGAGTCCCGAGCGACTGAAAACCTTTGTTTTGTCCCCCGGAACTCGTTCTCAAACTTATCAACTCGAGGCTCGGGGTACGAGTTCTATTGTTCCTAACCAACATGGCCGCCGCGTGAAGAAAGCCCATTTACTGGTAGCCAACCAGTCAGTTCTATCTCGGCTGCAAACAATTTTGCTGTGGGCGAAGGGACACAGTATGGAGCAGTCTTTTTGCCAAAGGAAACGGACCAGGAATGCAGATTTCTTCATGGAAAGTGCTAACGCACAGTATGTACTCACAGGTTTTGCGAAAACAAATGCGCGTTTTCGCTAATGACGCGATTTTTCAGATGGAAAATTAGTGAATGAATCTCGGTATGTTTACAATAAGGATGTCTTCATCACAAAGAAACCTTTTTCATTTCTTCCTCATCTTCTGATTCGTGCTTCTGTTTCAGACCTCTGAAATTTTTAAACACAGGAGACCATGTTAGCGGTCCGTCATACGATTTACTACAGCTTTTTTTCAGTTGCATAACAACAACAACAACAACAACAACAATGACAACAACAACAACAACAACAGCTAGCATGGATCCAAAAACTATTCAAGTTATTAACAATGATATAGGGGAGAGGGTTGGAACATGGTTTGGCGTCAAGCCGGTATTATAACATAGCGCGCGTGCTTCCCTATCTAATTGCTATTGGCGTCATCATGGTACATTTCTCAACATACGCACGGCCGTGCGTCCATCTGATGACGTGTGCAACTTGTAATCAAATACAAAATGGCGCGTTTGTAATCAGCCAATAAGAATCTTTGTTTTTCTCAGTACGCGCATTGAGAGAAATTTGTAATCAATCACAAATAAACCTGTTTTCCGCGCACTACTTTCTTGTCACTATGTTATAAAAGAACTGGTTCATGCTTTTAGCTGTGCGTATATCGAGTTATGGATGCATTTGGGAAGTTTGGAGAGCACGAAAGAAGCTAGAGTTGCTCTCGGCTACGCCTCGAGCAACTCTTTACGCTTCTTTCGTGCTCTCCAACCTTCCCGCGTGCATCCATAACTCGATATACGCACGCTAAGCATGAACCAATTCTTAACTGTAGTTGGCTGCGACTAGTCTTGAGCCCTGTTTATGCCTTGGATTCTACCGCAGACAAAGGGGGTTACGGTACAGCTCTTACCTGTGTTCACTGTGTGTATCAAAAATGGTTTCCAATTCTTCTTCCTCTTCTGAGCTTTCTGACGGCGGATTATTGATCCAATTGTCAAGGTCAAGCCTGAACACAAAAACAGAAACTCATTTCAAAGAGGACAGATTGCCATTGATTGTTGCTTGTGAAAAAATCTGAACGTAGTAACTGTTTATCAGTAGGATACCTAAAATGCGTGCAAAAACTGAATTTTTGAATCACAACTAATTCAAAAATTTACAAATGGATCTAACTACAAATATTTCGTGGTTAGTTTTTTCCCAAGTTCAATTGTCTTTAAACCAGTTTAACCTTTATTTGCCATTCTCTTACATTCAGTACCACAGTCTGGAACAATCAAACATAAAAAGGAAGCCGATGTAAGACATTTTAAACCAAGAATAAATTTAACCCATAACAGCGCATTCATAACATCCCACAGGGTTCGTACTCTTTTGAGCTTTTCGAATTCCATGAATTTCCATGACCTTTTCCAAGACTTTTTCCAGTTTTCCATGACCCAAAGTTAAGCTGCCACTTTCGAAAACCAGTTGCTCAAAGCCCGATTAAGCTAACCCTGGGTTTGAGTGAACTTTGATTCCAGTTTCTTTACAAATTCACCAAGATTTTCCCGAAAGATTTTTGCTTGTCACTTGTGACTTACACTTTTCTTCCTCTTCGGTCTAAAACCGCTTTTTGAAAGCGTTTTCAGAGGGCGAAATTAAAACGTCGGTTAATTTTAATCGAGGGTTAGCGATAATCGGCTTTCGAACAACCGGGCCCTGGTTTGAGTTGAGTAACTGACTGTATCAATAAGAGTTTGAAAGAATCTTCCTTTAATTGCCTCAGTTTAGGGGGAAAAGTAGCCAATTTCCCTGAGCGAAATAGCCGACGCTTTTCAAAGATTGAACCCCCTGCCTGGGATTAATTTTTTTGCCTACAACATGTACCCTTTGACCTATGGCATCAGTTAAGGCTTAACCAAACGACAACGACATAAAACAAAAATGACCAGCTCTCAGATGGCTTTATGGTTAGTACAGCACTGCACACAGCTATTGTAGACCTCATGGGTTTGAATCCAGTTCAAGACTGAATTTTTTTCAGGCTTTCTTTTGTTACTTGCTTGGTGAGATGAGAAGTTGGAATGAAATAATAATATTGCACATTTTCTGCCAATCTTACCCCTCGGGAACCTGGACTTTCTTCTGTGCTTTAGCTGCCACCGGGTTCAATTCACCCCGAAACAGTGATGACACTTCTTCTGAGCAGTCAACACCTGATAACACATTGATAATATTTACTGTTATTAACAAGTACATGTACTTACTTTCTCAACTTCGAGGACCAAATCATTTTACAATGCATGCCACAAATGGCCAAAATAAAATTTACGAATAAGTAAAGGCATCATCTGCTCTTTCATGCCCAGGCTACTTCTGAAAACAAGAAAAATTTTGCATAGCGGTGTCTTGAATGTTTCCTTTAATGGTAAACAAGAGACCTTCAGCACTTCTCTAGAGAAAAAGTACTGACAGTCTCTTTTTGCAGGGCTAATTTCATTCAAGCAAAGGGAAAATGGACGAATAAATGATGAGTAACGATTTCTAGGTGATGTGAAGGCTGCATGCCAAATCTGAACAACTTCAACCCTGAAATTGTCTTTTTTTGCCTACGTTTAATCACCGAAAATTCTTTACTTTCAAAGTACTGGCTGCCATTGAAACTAGAAAATGGACACAATGACTTAAGTACCTTTTCCTTGTAATTTGAGAACATACTTGACGAGTTGCAAGATACAACTAGCCTGCAAGAAAACAAATACATCGTCATTATCATCGCCATCATAACATAACTATTGTTACTACAGTACAGAGATATATCCTCAGTCGAGTCAATTAAAAGAAACAAGATAAATAAAATGAAAGTTCCTGTTCAAACAACTGTCCGCCACTGTCAAAACTTGGCAGTCAAAATGAAAGTACTGATTTTTAACATTATACTCACAAGGACATTGCTTACATAATTGGGTATTGGCATAGGCCATTTCTAAGTTCACTTCAGCGTCTTTTTCAAAGCAAGCCTAAGAGCGCTTTCCTTTTGTCAGAACTGACCAGCCAGACTGGTCAGTTTGCAAGGAAAATGCAACAGTTCTAAGGAATAGTTTTATGATAATCCTGCAAATTCTTTGTGGAGGAGTATACATCATACTTTAAGTGTGTTAATTTGAAGACAATGTAGAGTTGGCATTTCCAAATACCTGGTCTGGCTGGACAGTTCTGTCAAATGGAAAGTGCCCCAAGTGTGAAGTCTTTCTTATTATTTTTTTGAAATTCGTATGCTAAGTAAAACTAATTATCAACACAAACTTTTGCACTTGGATTCCCTTCAGAAAGGAGGATGACCTGAACTCAAAAATGGCCCACGAATGTGTGACATATCCACCAGCAACAATGGTTGATCTATGATTGACACTTGTGACTCACCCTTTCCTGCACCTCTAGATCAGCACTTTGAACAAAAACAGGTAACCTCTCAACCAGCATTTCACCAACTGATTTACTGTCTGTATCCTCCTAATCGAAAAAACGATCAAAGATTTTAATGCACTTACTGCTAAACAACCAAAACCGCGAACGGTAGAAATATTGATGAATATTACTGTCTGGCAAGGAAAAAGCCAACCAGGAGTGAGAGAACTGAACTGCGAACAGCAAAGGTGCTTAGTTTGTGCTTTTGAGGTCTACTTGCATAATCTGAACTTACATGTAACTGTGATTGGTCACTAAACAATCAACATTCCTGGAATATCATCAGGTACTCATGGTTTCTTGGTTTGACAGTAAATTCAATTTCAAAGAGTTAACAACAAGGAGTAACGAGGTCCCAGTTATGGTAAGTGGTTTTGTCGTATCCATAATTCTTCTGCTTGTGAACTGAAATGCATTATGTGTAATATTGTAGTGGGTAGCGTGAAAATTTTCTGTGGAGCATTTGGGGGTTTCTACCCTTCTTTGCATTCCCTTTTCCACTGTTTCTATCACCATGAAATGTGCCTGTATCCTGTGTGGGAGCTCATGGCTGGGTTGCCAGGGTTTGCCAGTCATACTGTAAGGGCAGAGTCTATCAAGGAACTGGCTGCCAGTAGTGGAAGCTCCTGGTTGTCTCAAGCCCCTAACCTTCACTTAGCAATGCAAAATTTTCTTGAAGCTATTAGAACTAAGTCCTTCAAAAGTTTCTTGTTAACTCTAGACACCATGTTTCACAACACTGAAGCAGTGAAGGTTCTGTCCCCTGTGAGGTCATTGTAAAGTAGTACATGCATTTATTATATGGCTAGCTCTGTGAGCGGGCAAGATAAACCAAATCGTGCACTGTGATTGGCTACCCGAGAGGGCAAGATGGAGCTATCTTGCCCGCTCGGGACCACCTGCCGTGTCCCGTGCGAAAAATTTCCCCGAAAGCCATATATAATAAATCCTTTAATGACCAAGCTTTTTTGGTCAAGATGGCTGGATATTGGCCTCGTTCTTTTTTTTTGCGTTTTTATAGACCTCAACTTCGTCTCGGTCCATAAAAACGCAAAAAAAGAACTTGGCCAATTAATATCCAGCCATCTTGACCTCACGCTTGGTCAATAACGCATATTTATGAGCTTCATAAAGATACATACCTCATTTTGGCTGGCTAATATTTTAGCATATAACTTGGCAATGGTCTGGACATAAACTGCCTGGATGTGACCTGGTAGGGAGGTAACTTTAGGTTGCAGGAGGGCATCCAGTGTGACATTGATATCTGGCAAATGCCTGTTGAATCACAAAGCACTGTAAGTAAATCATGATCAGTAAAGACTCCATTTACACTTAACTATGGTACATTCCAGTTCAAATAAATTGATCAGTGTGTAATGAACCCTGGCTGTGACCAGACGTCTCATCTAATAAGGGCCTGCAGTAATTAGCTTCATGCTGTTGCGGTCACGCTGTCAAAGGCTATACTACCGCTAATCCTTGGTGAAAGTTTATTAAAAAAACAAATACAATAAAATCCTGGACACATCCTATTACATCTACAAGACCCACTCTGAAGGTCAACATTTGAAAAAAAAAAAAGCCCTCTAAAACCCAAGCTAAAACATAAAACCATGTTTTCTGACATTGCAGGGGAAAAAACCAAAGCACACTCATGAAACTTACTCCAAAAATTCTCCTGAAATCCAAGCAGCTGCAAAAAGAACTTCACAAACTCTGTTCTTTTCCATTTGTCCTGACAACAACTCACCGCTGTCCAGCAACAAAGACTGAAACATGGCAAAAATACTAATGATGACAACAATAATTTATGCACTTCACAGCACTTTGAGAGAGGGCTTTTAAAACCTCTCGTGGTGCGACTGCGTAATCATATATTTGGAAAGCACTTTCTTCAGCAGTGTTCATGAGAAAATGACGCAAACAGATTCCATTTTGCCATGTGTCTGTGATTCAGTAAGAGATCACAGAAGACACCAAAACTCGGTAATAACATGGCATGTTTTCAAAATCACATATTTGGACAGCACTTATTTCAACACAATTAAGTTTCTCTTTGTTCAATGGTATTAAGCCAACAATGGAAACAGACAGATGCCAAGTTGCCATGTGCCTGTTCAGTTGAGATCGCAGAAGACATTAAAATTTGTTACGAACACAAGTGATACATTTGCCTGACAGCTCGTGAACCACTAGCCTATGGAGGTGGCGTGGCCTACCGGTCAGGGCAGTGGATGGATTTGCATGCGGATGTTCCTGGTTCACATCTCGCTCTGACTACTTAAATGATTTGTCTTCGGTGTTGTCACGAATCCAACTCCATCACACATTGTAAATAGCCAACTGGTTACCTCCTCCCAGTTAGGATTCTTAACACTGTTCTGTTTATTTCAATGGTTGCTTTCTATACACGGCCCCACAAGCTTGAAGCTTTAAACATAACCATGTATAAATAAAGGTTCTTGACTTTTTTTTAATTTACTATTTTGTTCTAAGCACATTTTCCAAACCATCCATGATCAATTTCTGATTGGAAGAGATGAACGGCAACACGGAATCTGCAGTATTTGTTAAGAAGATAACAACCTTCAAGAAAGGAGACAGTTCCTTGTACCTTATGGAATTAAAATGAATGAGTACTGCCCCAAAACAGAGTTTCTTTCAATCTGAAAGCACACTCACCAAGCACTGTACGGCGTAAGGTCGAATAGCCTTAACTCTAATAGTAACATCCATCATTTGTGAAGTCAACAGTTTACCATGTCTTGTCCCATCAACTTTTGTCAACTGTATAAGCACATCAATGTACCTTGCAGTTTGAGGAAAAAAAAATTGATTGGATCATTGAAGGACAATGTGTACGATGTGTAACATCAACAAATTTGGATTTGTCAATGGTAGTGCTAAACTCAACACCATCAGTTATAACGCTTTGTAAATAGGCAACTGCTTGCCTCCTGCCAGTTAGCATTTTTAACCATGTTATGTTTCATTTAAGCCATTGCTTTGAGATCATTTATGTGCAGTGCCTGTGAACTAGCTTTTAGTGGCTAAGTGCACTTCCACTATAAAGAAAGCCTTTACATTTAATCACATTTACATGTAACATACCGTAAACAGCTTATAAACAGAGGGGCTTATATCTGAGGGGGCTTATATCCAGAACAGAAAAAGCACTTCGAAACAAGCTATAGAGTTAATAATTAAAAAGAAGTAATGACTGGAGGGGCTTATAAGCGGTAGTTTACAGTATGCTGAAACTGAATAAAATCTCAATCAAAGGCATTCTTTTTCATTAAAACATAATATGAAAATGCAAATGCTTTGTTTATAGTGGAAGTGCACTTAGCTTTCCAGTGTCAAAGAAACACTTGCCCACTAAGGGTGCATTTTTTGGGGGACTATCCGGAATAAGAATAGATGGAATGGACGGTTTACGCATTTTTGGGGACTTCCGTTTTTGGATTTAATGGAATAGTATTCCATACATTCAGCTCTCCACAGCAGAATGAACAGAATGAACAGGATATACATTTTTTTTTTGGGGGGGGGGGGTATTTTGGTGCAACCATTGTGCGTGGCTGCCGAAACGTCAACCTCAGTCTCAGTCGTGTCCAGACTATTCTGAGCATTGGTTTTCAGGTCACCTCTGCAAGAATAAATCTGTTTTCGGAATACATGTTCTTTTGGAGAACCTTATTCCTGTTATTCTGTTCATCCTAAACCGGAATAGGAAGACAGAATACTCTCTCAAGAATGCACCCTAAAAGAGTCTGTCAAAGAAAGTGAAGGTGTTGTGGTACATACCATTCAAAATTTGTTACATAATGATAGTCATTCAAGCTACAAATCTGAATAATTTTGGAAACAAGCTCGTCACAGTACACTGTTAAGTAAGCAAACAGAAATTTCATTAATTTTATGAATCTCAGCTTCCCAATGTCAAAAGTAAATTTTTTCTCAAGTACCACATCATACAAATGAGGGATTACTGGCATTACGTTCTTAAAGTTGAACACGTACGTACTTAAAATTAATTAACAACTGTGTCGCTAAATGGAGGTTGGGTGAATGAGACATCCAGGAGCTTCCACATGGCTGACAACTCCTGGCAACCCAGCCATGAGCCCCCATGCAGCACGGAAGACAGACACCCGTCACACTGCTAGAAAACAGGGGAAAGGGAGGGAGGGAAGGGGGAAAATGCTAAACAAAATGCTCCACCAAATGCTCCACAAAAACGCTAACTCTTCCTGCCACAACGCAACACATCACATCCTTCAACTCACAAGGACAAGGAATCATGGAGCATGTGCTAATACATGTATAACAAATCACTGACCACACCTGGCACCTAGGTGCTCCTTGTTGTTAAACTCTGTTAAATTGCATTTAGTTACATTAATAAAGGAATAAAATCCAAAGCTCAGGGATTGAGTCTGTAACCATGCATGTACCATCCTTTGATTGCCCTCCCACTGAGCTACAGAAGATGCGAAGGAGCTAGCTAAGGTAACTGATGTCACAATCATCCAGCATACGTGTACTGCTGTATGCAGGTTTAGGATATCAAAGTTTTCACAATCCCAACATAATTACCACAAATACGTACTAACAACCCATCTCAGTAAGAGCAAACTACTGACTAGAAGTTTCACACAAACAAACATTGGTTCCTTGGCAAACGCCCAATTATGTGTTCACTAAACTTTCTTCAAAAAAATCCTTACTTTGACCATCAGCCTTGTCTATATGTAACATTAATTTCTTGATGATATCCATTACATTCCTTTTAGAAACCTAGAAGGAAACAAGATACTTGCTTAAAGTTTACGATTTTTATGAACAGCAGTTTGCCTTAACATAATATCAACAACAATATAATGGTAGTAACAATGCCAGTAATCATTACTGTTTTCTTGACAGCGGTTTACAAACATAACTGAACAATCCAATTATTATTTGGGGACAATAAACTGGAACATCGGTTATTACCATTCCAACAATAAGATCCAGTGCTCGGAGTCTTATGGATTCGTCCTTGTCATCTAAACATTGAAGAACAATGTCCCTGAAAAAAACAAACAAACAAACAAAAACACCAGTCACTGGTATTGTTCTAGCCACTGGCGTCTATAGCTATGTTTTCGGGAGTGAATCTTATTATTATTACATTTTTCTTCAGGTCACGATTTTCCTGCTCATGCATAATAATGTCAATCAATTATATCGATTACTATCAATGATAGTTTGAGCAGTCCTTGCAAAGGAACTTCTCTAGGAGTGTATGTGCTGGGATTTGAACCCGCGTCCTCTTTCATCAGAAGCGACAGCAATGACCACTAGGCTGTTGGGCCAATGTTGTATCATTTAGGAAAAACATCTATTACAATCTTCATGAGATGTTATTACTTCTCCTTCAGTGTACATCATATTCAGTTGTATTATGTGACCAGTCAGCCATCCTCACCCAGCAACTTTCTTTTCAATGTATGATTACTGCCGATGAAATGTCATCGAAATGGCATCACAAAAACTTGTCAAGCATCGGTTTCCCAAGTTTGAATCAAATCAATGCGAATTGTAACATTCTTAGGTGTGTACAACGAAGTCAATTCGACGATCAGAGTTTTCTCAATGTTATCACCATTGTTATGGAATGTTTCACTAAACAGTTTCCAGGGCTTCTACCATGAAATTAATGATGCTTAATGACCTTTCAATTGCAAAGTGGCTAAAAGGAAGGCTAGAGCATAAGCTACTAGCCTGTTGTTATAATTAAACTTATGGTAGGTTTTAAAGGAAACAGAAAGACAGAATGACATATGGACATATGGGGTAGTCAGTGTGATGTACAAGAAGAAACGTCAGTCAACAACAACAGTCCTTCTCAGGACACCAGTCACCCAGATGATCATTTTCAATTGAGGTATGTCACTCCTGGGTTCAAACCATTTTCTTAAGAAAAGAACAAACAAACAAATGAATGGACAGATGCTAATCACCGAATAAACAAAAGAGAACTGACTGGGATGGACAACCAGGTAATGATGATGATTGACTGGGAAAATTATCAATGAAAAAAATGAGAAGTCACTAATACTGATAATAGCCACTAAGGTTGCACTCCTTGCTTACTTGTGTGCCTGCACAGCTTTTGGGTTTACAGACAAGATTTTGGACATGGCAAGCAGACCAAGATATTTCACTGTGGAGAAAAGGAAATGAAAATAACAGAAAGCAATACTTTTGATGATGCTTTTACAGTGAATAGCTGAATGAAGGCTCTCTGCATTTCAAGTTGGCATATCTAACCATCCAGTAATAATATTCATACAGTTGTAAATCTGCCCTCAACCATAACATGGCATTGATGTTTTTTACATAGGTACCTATTTCAATACTATGCAAAGCGAAGTCAGCTCAACATTATGCACTCTCCTGTGTTTCTCACAAACTTTAGATAAAAACAGATGTCTTACAGTTTTGGTCAGAGTCCTCAATTAAAATCCGTAGCTTGCTAACACAAAGCTAAACGAAAAGGAAATTAAAGAATGATGAGTAGAATTGTTACTGATCTTTCAACTACTGACAGTTTTAGTAGTTTGTTCAAAGAAGTTCATTTTGCAATTTGATATCACAATCATGTCACCTACCTGAATAGAAGGGTTATGCTCGGGTAATCCTTGATGGATAAAAAAACAAAAATAAATTCACCGATTGAAGAAGAAAAATCTACCATAATTATATAATCGAAGGCCTCTGGGCAACAAACATCCTAAGTTTAAAAGCAAACTAATTTAGTATAATTTTTATCAGTATTTTAGCATTTACTGTTATCTTTTATATTAATATAAAAGATAACAGTTTTATTTATTAGTATTTTAGAGTTGGCGTGATGTCGTCCGATGATTTTGCCGACATAATGGTATTTAGATTTAGATTTAGTTGCTTTTGTGCCATTCTTGGTTGTAAAATTGCTGCCAAAAATGCAATAATTATTGAATGCGAAATCTCTCTTAAAGAACCTAACTGGTCTTTGTGACATCTCATTCAGCTGGAATGTGTGTACAATGACTTCTGCACCAGCAAAAATTATGTGTTTCTCATTACTGTCCAATTTATTTTGTTATTATGAACTCCAGCATTACATTGCATCACAAGCTCTCCACTCAATGAGCCCCCCCCCTCCCCCGAAAAAAAAAATGGCAAGATTAAACCTCTCACCTGACACAACAGTGTTAATACATTCATATAACAGAGACATGGCTGATGTGCTACAAAGCAAACAAACAGTATTTCTCAGATAGAGGTAATAGAGGCACAAAGAATTTTGTGACAGAGGTGTTTTAGTTGAAAGAAGTGATATATTTCTGAACTTTAGACATTATAACGCATTATTATTATTATTATTATTATTATTATTATTATTATAAGAAATAAGATGTTACGTTTCTGGCCTGGTGAATAGTGTGAATAATACTATTCCAGGAAGTGATACAGGCATAGTTACTCCTAACAGGAGTCATATCTGTGACCTTTCGATTACCAGTTCGGATGCTCTGCCATTGACATGTAGGTCACTCTGGGGAGCTAGGCCATTAAACATGGCAGATAGACCATTAAACTAGGTCCACCTTCAGACTTACTTTTATTTCTGGAATAACATTCTCAAAGGTGTTTAATTTCACAGGACTGTAATAAGTACACTGTATAGTACATGTATGTAGGCCATAGCAAGACACAGCTATGCAGTTTGCAGTTGTCTCCTGGCCTGCATTTCTCAAAAGCCTTGGCAACGTTTCTGTGAGTGTCTCAAGATTCAGGGGAAATTGAAGCACAAAATAGCTCTGAAATGTTTCTGGGCTTTTGAGGAATGCAGGCCCAAACCTAGTTCAATTGCCTACACTGTATTTCCCACGAGTCTCCTGTAGCTCAGTGGCAGAGCATCCAAACTGCTAGTTACCGTCAGTAGTAATCAGATCATAGGTTCAACTCCTGTTAAGAAAGCACTCAGCCTTTTTCCTCAAAATTCCATCACGTTATTCCTGATAAATTCATCATTTCTATTCAGTTTTCTGTTCAAGCCAGATGTAATTAATAAAGCTTAACAATTTTGATTGCCCTGTTTCAAAAGCCAGCAAAACAAACAAACTGTCCTCTTTCTAAATGTTTATCAGATAAATAAAATGATGTATCCAAATTTGACTTGTTTTACCTGTGGATAAGATTTGTCAAGGGTTCCAGCAATTTCTTTCCTAACCGAGGCTCAAGAGGACAAAGGGCTCCAAACTAACAAAAATAAATGATCAGGAAAAAAAATTGAGGTTGAAATAAAATTCCACACAGCCACATTTTGATTCTGACACATTTAAATTGAATTGCAATGACCTTTCCAATACATGTACTTACAAGTTTGATAATTTTGATTAACATCCAGTTGTTAGTAGAGCTTGTCATGAGTTTGAAAAACACTGGTGCAAGTGAAAGGTAGTTCTTGGGGTTTTTGCGAGCCAACTCACAAATTACATTGACTGCTGCAGATTGGACACCTACAGTTACAATAGAGCCAAAGAAATGAGTAAATTAATCTTGATCAAATTTATTATCTGTGGCAGCCCAACTTCTGCTTTGAAACTTGCATGATAATGCATGCACGAACTGTAAAGCATGTAAGTACTTCATACCAAAGACTGAGTTTTAACATGGTCACTTGTATATGTTGTAGTTAAAATTTTTCCTTGGTTAAACATTTTTCACACTAGTTTGTTTGTTTGCTTTTTTTTTACTTTCCTTTGTCTTATAGACATTATCATAATCTAAAACAAAGGAAAGTAAAAATCAAACTAGTTTGAAAAACTTTTAACCAAGAAAAAGTTTTAACTACAACACATACACTACAATTTGAAAGGACAGTCGTGTCCTACCAAGGAAGAAATCACAGCAGGAGCAAGCAGTGCAATGAGCCAATCAAAATTCGTAGCAATTCCATGTACCTTGCTCAAAGCGTGGGAAAAATCGCACGCGTAAGTCCCGATTGGTTTTGGTTTTCCTTCTCATTGGTTGATAAACTGGCCGGAGATTCTTAAGTCAATCACAAAGCGTAGCAATCACAATCGCACAATTACTTTCGACAGTCATTTGAAAACCGCTCAAAAAGGAACACCAAAACAATGATGCAACATTGACTACAAGTTTTCAAGCAATCAAACTTAGAAGAAATGTAATGAAAAGATGAAAAATTATAACCTGGTTACACTATTTTGAGTCAAGTTGACTTTTATACCAGTCATAACTTGCTAAAGACGTTTCTTAATACAAGTGGTTCAGGGAAACCAATGACCATTTGGAAAAACACATCCAGTAGTGGCATTCATGGTCAAACTAACTCCTACCAGGCTCTGAATCTTCAAGTTTTTCTTTCAGTCTTGGGAATGCAGGTCTCAGTGCTTCAGGAAACTACAAAACAACCACAAAATAATGATCAGTATCCACTACAGTACATGTAATGAAGAATACCATTCCAAACAGTGGGATTATTCAAGAGCAACTATGGTTGGGTACCCTGAATGTGGTAACTTGACTGGGGTGGTAAAAAATTTGACATTATACATGTATGATCGATGGAGAAAGAAGAAGGCACACCACCTGATCTGACTTTGAACAAGCACTTCAACAAGGTGGCTCTTACTTAAGTTGCTCATTATGCTTACAATGCATGGTGTGCTAATGATTCACAAAAAAAGTTCTTACCTTCAAGAATATTTTATACATCAATAAAACAGCTCTTTTTCTGATGTAAGGTTTAGTTGATACAAGCTGAAGAACAAAAACACAGTGACAAAGTAACACAGATGCAATTAACAGTACAATATTGTAATATCCTAATGCATCACAGTCTACAGCAGTATCCCAGTGGCTAGCAACACCTTACCAAGTTTCACTAGAAAGACTAATTTAAAATTCATAAAACTTCATTTCTTTACATGACTGTTGTGTATTAGATATATACTGTTCATGTGACTGTTGTGTATTACATAATCTTTTTCCAAGGATTAAATTCTACCAATTCTAGTCACTTTTTAGGTTACTTTCTTTTTTGATTCACACGACAAGTCATGATTCATTTACTTGTAGCCCCCTCCCAAAAAGCACACGAGTGCTTACCTGTTTTCAATAACCATAATGGCCAGTGTAAACCAATTAAAAACACTAGGCACAATTGAATTTACCGGTCATTTTCCAGTCGTCCACGATTAGTTTTGGGCCACAACATTTCTGAATGAACCACAAACTGAATGCAACATCCTGAAAATCAATACATTTGCACAGCAACTTACCAGTGACATGACATCATTGGCCAAATCTCTGGCCAAGTCTGGTGTCACAAAACAGGAAAACCCAGATAAGGAAACACCAGCTTCATACAAGTTCATACTACACAGGTCCTGAAAACGAACAAGAGTAAAAGTTGTTGAAGATAGAGGGAATGTAACGTTAATTCTTGTGAAGACAAGAATTGGTACAGAGCACTCCATGTGTACAAAACAAACAAACAAACTCGTCAACAACCAGGCAAACGTTTGAAGAATCAGAATCAAAACCTTTCTTATCATGTTTGTAGTCAGCATGAGGATATCCAAGTCTTCATGAAATGACTGAGAAGCTGCCAGATAACCAACGCGCTGCAAGGAAAATGCATGTATTTGAGTGTTTAAGGGTGTGTTGGGTTTATAACAAGAAAGACTAGTGTTATCTTAGTTGACACAACCATGTCTTTGGCTGGCCCTCGTATGAAGCCTGGTGCACAACACCAGGAACTAAATTCCTATGTTCATTGCATACATTTTAGAGACAAGGTAGCCAAAGGAAATCGGGTGGGGTCAATACCAATGGGTCTCAGTACATTTGTTTAAGTCTATCACTTGATTTAGTCAGGTCAGGTGTCCAGCTTTGTCTGGTTTCTTAATCTGAGACCCATCTCTCATCTGGAACACTATCTTTTATGCTTCACCTTTCAAGATTAAGACACAAGGCCAATCAAGGGTTCCACCAGCTTAGCACAGGAGGTCATTAGGGTTTTGTCTCAGAGCAGGTCAATTTGCCTGATACTGGACAACTTATAGGAGGCAGCATAGCCAAACACTAGGAAGCCAGACTTGAAACCCTGAGCCCATGGGTTGAAGTCTCACTCAGTCCCTGGTTAGGTAGTCCCTGGTTGAACTTGGCAGTGTTTGTAAATTAAGCCAACTGGTTTACCTCCAGCCAGTTGGGATTCGTACAGTAAACTGTAAATCTGTTATGTTTATTGGTATCATTGGTTTGGAAAATCAATCAATTAAAGTACTTATTCACTGATTGATTGATTGATAATGAAACCTGTGCTCAATGATGCACTGATTATAATGTAAACTGAAGTAGATCTCAAGTGCACAATCAGCCAAGTTTGGACCACATACGCTCTACACAAACCTTTCAGAACTGGTAATACATGTATTGGTGGTGGTAAAAAATAA
>BLFK01000908.1:568617-583790 GCA_014634185.1 Astreopora myriophthalma
ATATCATAACCCAACATCTGAAGCTGGAAAGTAAAAAATACATAAAAACCCAGTGACATAAAAATTAATACGTTATGTATTGGGCAGGAGGTTTGTATGAAAAAAGAAAAAAAACTGTACCCGAGATCTTGAGCATGGCCAGAGGCACAGCGGTTAACATCAACTGGAAGCGTACCTCCACAACTTTGTGAATTGTTTTATTTCAAGATTCAACACTTTGCTAGTGGTATTAAATTGGTGAACAGTTTCCTTCACTTCAGGTTCAGAAGGGAAAAATCATAATTATTGCAACCAAAGGAATAGGAAAAAAAAAAAAAGAAGAGTTTTCAGGGATCCCTCACAATTTACTTACAACCTACACATTAATTTACAAGAATAGTGAGGGCACTATCATACTCTTATTATTTCAGTTTCCTTCAGGTTAAGCACTCAAGCTGGTTAGACACAAGCAAATGGCTGACTTATGAAAGTGCTAAAAGAGTTCAGGTAAAAATATTTCAACCTACCAGTGGTTCAATTTGAAATTCAGTTGTCTGGTATTCAGTACCATAAACAAATCAAAATGAAGACAAGTTAAAACCCAACCTAGGTTGAAATAATTTTTCCCTGCAACATTAACATACAGTACTGTAGCATTAAGCACTTCCAGGATTTTAGAGCAGAGATAAGGAACTTGACACCTAGTATAATAAATTTTATTGATAAGGTCCAATACTAGTTTATCGTGCTATGTTGTTCTAGTTTTGTCTTGTAGACACAGATAGAAACTTGTCCATTTCACGAAGAAGACAAAGCAAGAACAATATGGTGTAATAAACTAGTGCCAAGCCTTATCAGTTAAAATCATACAAAATCATGAGGTGCCAAGAGTAAAGGAGTGCCCCAAGCCATGAGTAATGGCATTAAAGACGAGCATTAATAATATAATAATTGTAAAGGCATTCAAAGCAAAGTACAAGGGGTTCCATGTTCCAGATAAATTTAGAGGCTGGGTTCCCACAGGGAACCCGGACCGGTCAATTACCATTGGCTCTAGATTACTACATATTTTCTCAGGTCTTTCATTAATTTTGATTTGTCAGGTCAGGTGTCCAGCTTTGTCAGGTTTCTTTACCAAAGACCTGTCTCTCCAATCTAAAACACCAAGTTCCAAGGGACAAAACTCTGCCATGCTTGTGCTCCAGACTTGTATCTCTTAATTCTAAGTTTTCGTAACGTCCTGGGCCGAGTTGTTTGAAGCAGGGCTAGTGCTAACCCAGAATAAATACCATGACATCTTACAGGTTTTAATCTGACTTAACCCACGGTTAGCACTAACGCTGCTTCCACCAACTCGGCCCTGGAGAACACTTACATATGTGAGCTTGGCAACTGCATTGGCCTTGACTGCAGCATTTTCTTGCCTCAGTTCCTGTTTAATCTCCTCCAGGCAAGTTGCAATGTATTTTGCCTATCATACAAATGAAGCATTTTTTAGATTTAACTCAATTTCCCTGTCCGCATAATGTAATCGCAAATTTAAAGCTCATTTAAATACCACATGGCTAATAAAATAAATTTGGTATCGTGCGAAATACTGTAGGCTCATTCAAAGAACAACACAAACACCCGAAGCCGAGATTTCTGTTTCAATTTAATTATCAAGTATTAAGCTTTATTCAGAACTTTATGCGACAGTTGGCCCCTGAACTAAGCACACCAGACTTAAATCAAATCCCCATCTTAACAGACACGAGCACAACAAATGGAATGAATAGATTAGTTATGCCACGTCGAGGACACATAAGCCGTACTACCGTCACAATATGCTCATGTGAGGAAAAGCTAAAGAACATACCTCGTTGCTTTTGTTGTTACGAATGCCTCGAACGAGGTCTGTTAAATTTTTCTCAAACATTTTGAATGATAGCCCTTTTTCTAACCACACGCAAGGCTATACTTGGTCAACTTGACGGCAAACCACTTTATCTACGGCATTTTTCAAAACGAAAATTGATCCTCCCCTACTTACAAGATGGCGGCGTCAACTAACTATGACTTCTGGGTAATGGCAAAGAAGGAGGGACGGGTGGTTGAGACAGCTGGGGAGCCTGAGTCTGTTTCTACCGCAAATTCATGCAAATGTATGCAATGTATCTTTCGTAGCCACCGATCAAAGTGTTGATGGTATTTCCCACTTGATCTTGGAATTACCTAGCTCTCTGGTATCTGTCGGACGGGAATTGGCACCTTAACACAGGTGTAAAATGTGTTGCAATTCTTTGAGTTGTACTCATCGAAATTGTGTAGCGAACAGTAACCGATGTTGAGCTTGACTCAAGATGGTCGTCGGAGAAGTATCGAGCACCCAAACGGTCTCGTCGAAGGTGTGTTAACGTGTATTTCACTTTTCTTTTTGATCGAACCATTGATCTCGACATCTCCACTCACATTTCTGAACCATTAATAAGAATTTGGAATCGTCAGTTGTATTTTTTTTTTACCAGATGATCGATCATCAGCCATTGAAAACGAGCGTCTAGAGCGGCTATCAAAAATATTCGAATTCACATTATATCAAGCTTAAGCTAATTCTTGTGAACACAACCATCTAGTGAACAATTCTCCTTTCCAAACCATTGCCCACACCAATATCGCTCACTGAGACTGCTCGTTCGTCAATCCTTGCCACAGATTCTGTCAGTACGTAAAAAGCGAGAGA
Source organism: Astreopora myriophthalma (assembly GCA_014634185.1). Taxonomy (NCBI): domain Eukaryota; kingdom Metazoa; phylum Cnidaria; class Anthozoa; order Scleractinia; family Acroporidae; genus Astreopora; species Astreopora myriophthalma. Next base: position 571,319 of record BLFK01000908.1, read on the forward strand.
TTACGTACAATGTAAATTTCAGACCATAAAAATATTGAATTCAATTTATTCGAAGAATTCGTGTCTCATTGTTTCTTACGTTGATGTTGTTAAGGTTATTTGAGCAAAAACAGAAACCGAAGGGAGTTGTTCTGTCCGTGTCAATATAAAGGCTTTATACTTCATTTGTATGTGGCGAAAAACGCGGAAATAAAGGACGGTTTGTTTGCGTGGTATGACAGCAAAAGCTCTTACAGGGCACAAATGTTTGACAAATCTTCACAAAGCAGTAGTCTGTTCGACGCGTTTGGTTGAAATTTTGAACGTAATAAAGTTTGCTGTAGGCCATAGAGAATGGACTTCTTGCTCGTTACAAAAAGATTGCAAGTTTTGAGTGGGAAATTAACAGTTGAAAGGAAAGAACTTTTAGATTGTTTTCATATCGGAAAACGATTCCACCTGTTCCGTTTTTGGGAAATGAATTTCTTTATCCCATTTCTTTGTGTTTGTTCTAGAGCTGAGAGGCTATTTAAACTACTGGATTTTTTTTTTCACTTTTAACTGGTAAAATATAAATACTATTCTATTTCATTCTGGTAAACTCCTATAGTTGATTTTAGAATATATCTTTTAATAATACTGTAATAAAATAATATTAATAATTTGATAAAAATACCAAACCTGAAACTCTTCAATTTCTTTGATTAATACAATTTCAAATTTCAGGAAGAAAAAAAAGAAAAAAAAACAGGGGAGGAATTCGAACTGTTGTTGTATCACAATTTATCATTGTTAATATGGAGGGTAGATATTCTTGCATGTTGGCCATTTCCAAATTCTTACAATCAGCAAAATATTGGCGCCATGCAAATGTAGTCCACGTCACCGATTTGAATTCTGTTGGCCAATCACGAAATGTGCTCAAAACTAATTTTTTTAAACCAATCACAAGGCTTGTTTTTGAGAGAGCAGTGCAACTTAATATTGATGTCTCAAAAGTAGGCAAAGCTAGCTGAGAATCATGATACAGTGTAAAGATTGCATTATATCTTACACTACTCAACATTCATAATTGATATAAAATAATAATTGTATCATCCATCTTCAAGCTGTTATTATGCACCATACTCAAAGGGAAGTGAACATAATTATAATAGGCCTTATCACGGTTTTAGCCGCCATCTTGATGGGTAGGCAAAGCGGAAAGAACTTACAGTATTTGTATGGGGATCCGATGTCAAATAATTTTTGCAAAACGTTACCTCGGAAAGAATTTTGAATTGCGAACCGAAGGTACAGGGCAAGGGATTATACTGACCAATTTTTCGGGACCAACCTTTACTTGAAGCTACCCGGTGGCGTTTTCGGTTTTCCATATATTTCTCTGGAATTTTTCCCCAGAGTTTTCCCGCAGACTGAAAATTCCCGCGGAAACAATTACAGAGAAATATGTGGAAAAACTGGAAACGCTACAGGGCAATGTCTGGCGAAGATTAGTCCCTAACAATTGCCCTGTATCTTAAGTTCGCAATTCATGAATTTTTCTGAGCAGACATTTTACGAATATTATTTGAAATCGGATCCCCATACAAATACTGTAAATTCTTTACGCTTTGCCTACCCGTCAAGATGGCGGCTAAAACCGTGATAAGGCCTATTTCCATCAAGATACGTGTATGACAAGCTTATATTATCTTTTTTATGTGTACAACCATCAACTATTGTGAAATGCATCAAGTCCTCCTTTAACTTTACTGTGGTGGTTGATCAATCAATAGTTCATTAAATTATCTTGGAGACAATTTTTTTAATTATTAGTTTTTTTAAGGTAAAGTAAAGCGTTATGATATTGTTATCGTTGTAATAATATTTCCTTTTATTTTGCAGAATATTTTTATTGGAGCTGCACTGGCAATTGTAGGAAATCTGCTTATCAGTATTTCCATGAATATACAGGTTAACAGATTATGTTTATCTTTGCATCGCCTTTGAGTTGTGGCCCGAGCTGATTAATTATTCATAGGTTTTTTTCAAAATGATTATTGATCAAAAGTAGTGACACTGCTTCTATTCTTTCCCAAAATTACCGCCATTCTCCTTCAGTTTTCATTTATTTTCTGTTTCAGACATTTAATTTCGTACACATTACAAATAAGTTGATGCAGGGTGGTAATTTATGCATGGTGTATTCATCTGAAATCTCAACCTTTCTTATTATTGATGATTACTTGTTTCACTGCCTAGTTGCTTAAAGAATGGCAAAAACACATCTTACATTCAAAAGCCGAAATGCAGGCATTGCTAGCAGAGTGCAAGTGTTGTGCAACATGTGTATGCTCAAATTCCTTCGTGTTCAAGTTAAAGCACACTATTTTAATTGTTCACATTTTTATTTCAAAACAATAATATTAATTATTATTGTTGCCATTAAGTTGTGTTGGAAACAAGTCTTCATGAGATTTCCCCATTTATTTTTTGCCTGTTATTCAATGTGTTTTTTATCAGCCTTGAATCATGTTATCATCATCAAGGTTTTAATTTTGATAACTACATCATTTCAGTAAGGTCAAGTTCTGGTATCTCATTATAATGTCTGAATAAGGATGTTATGATTAATTCAGTAAAATTGTTACTTTGTCCAGCCATATTATGCTAAGATAAATGTTTTATTTTATTTAGAAATATTCTCACCTCCGCCAAGCAGAAGAGAAAAGTGAAACACATTATTTGAAGAGTAAAATATGGTGGTATGTTTTTTACTGTCAGCACCTTTGCCCTTTGTGAAGTTGTACAAAGCCAGATTTATTTCAGATAATTAAAAGATTGCTATATACTTCACACCAGGTTAAAACCATAATATTTCATTTAGTGTACAGGTGCATCCTGTTTTTTTTTCCTTCTGTATTTTCTCATGCTGACAATCAAGGAATCTCAAGGTAGAACTAATTTTTTTCAAACATTACAAATGCTTAGTCAGAGCATCCAACCAAGGCAAAGTATTGCGAGTCAAAACTCCAAACTTTGCAGATGGGCAGTTGTTAATTGTTTGCGGGCTTTTTATTGTAAATAATTATTCAGTCAGTTAATCTTTATCACCAGTGTTTCGTTTAGATGCAACATTTTTCTGCTTTTAGGTTGGGTCTTGTATTAATGGTTTTTGGAGAAATAGGAAACTTCTCTGCATACGGCTTCTCTCCTGCTTCTCTGGTTGCACCTTTAGGAACCACAACTGTCATTGGTATGTGAATGTGTTTGGTTCCTCTACAAAAGTGCTCATTAACTGGCAGTTTTCTGACTAGAGACAGATAATCTGTGTGCATGAATTATCTGTCTGAATGTGAATTCAAGCTGAGTAACTGTTAGTCTTTCCTATCACACTGAATTCACATCCGACAAATAGCTCAAGCCTAACAGTGGTTTAAAATGATAGAGACATAAGACAACTACCAATGATATTCAAAGTCTACACTCTATATGGCCGACCCCAACCCTCTGATCTACTTCTGGTCTTGATAGTGCTATAAAGTAAGAGTTAAATTAAGAGTTAAATTAAATACATGTGCATATTATCTTCAGCTTCCTACCTTTGTGGGTTCTTTGTTCATTTCCTCACTATGATGTTTCCTGTCTTTTGTAGCTAACGCTATCATAGCTGTTGTTTTCCTTCGGGAAAGAGTGAGATACCAAGATGTTTTTGGTGAGTTCAACGTTCCAAATTTTCCAGAATTTACTGGGTACGGGGCAGCATTTTGAGCATTTTGAACTAAATTCTAATTATTTTGTTTTAGAAAAAAATAATATTATTAATGTGCATACGAAGCATTTCTGTTGATTTTTCTATTGTATTCTGTTTTATTTCTTGGTTTATTTGATTAATAAATAGATCAATTTTTCCATCTATTTTGTGTAAGATTTATTTATTCATTTATGTTATTTATACAATGCTGCAAGCTTATAATTTTGCTGTGGTTTAATTTCTATTGATCTGAATTTTTCTTTTCACTGGGTTTTCTGGAGGCAGTTTAAAATTCCGTTTAAAACCTACAGATTTGTTTGGTTTATTTTTGCAAAAGCTATAATGCTTAGAATTTATAACAGTCAAAAACTGAGAAGTGTTCTGAAGTTGAGTAGTAATTATACCTTATTCAATTAAGTAATTAACCTTAAAACTAAACTCATTCATACCTCTTGTACAGGTGTGACCCTAGCCATTGTTGGTGCGTTCTTGCTTATCACATTCTCAACAAAGGTAAAGTTAAGTAAATACAGCTGTATGCATGCATCAATTTTCACTCTTCATTATCCAGTTTTCATTATGACTTGACACACCAGCATGATGCACCCCTTTTCGTCAGACCTTGCTAACTCCACTCTTTCAATAAGTGGGATGTATGTCAATTGCAAGGTTGTCCCTAGTAGCATATTATTGTGGCCACCAATCTAGACACCTTAAGTTACTAAACAGAGATGACTTTTTATGAACTATGTGAATTCATCAATAATTCATGAATACAAATCAATTCAAACAACTTTGATACAAGTCATTGTTGCGATCTAGCTGCATGGATGTGCATATATTTTCTTGTGTCACAGCCACTGAAGAAACTACTCCAAAACACTCATTATTGACAGCCTAGGTCTTCAGTCACTTGCCTTCAAATCTGTTGTCAGTAACTTCACAAATCCAACTCATAGGAAGAGAGAATGAAAAATGATGAACAAAATCTCTACCAAGTCTCAGAATGTCTGCCTCACTGGAATCTTGGTGGTCTTGAAAGCCTGAATTTTGATCATGGGATCAGTAATTTTGACTCTTTGGTTTCAAGTGTGAAGGTCCTAATAGAAATCTTCATAATTATTTTCTGTTGGAACCAAACACCAGCCAACACATAGCAACTACGTATACACCTGTATCACTATTTTATCTTCGCTGTTGTAAGCTACTGGTAATTGTTTTTCGTTTTCTCAGATCTTTGGTATGTACACGTAGCCTCAGGCTTTGCTTTACAGTCTTGGTTTTTGAGTTTTGAAACAAGAGTCTCGTTAAGTCTTGTGTTCACCATTCTATACCCCTACTCTTGTTTGCACTGAGCAATGCACCTTCATAACGTTCTTATTACTGGTACTGGTATAGTGTTTCACATGCACATAATTTGCAAGTTCCAGTCCTATTTTATCTGATTTTGCCCAAAATTGTAACCTTCTTTATCGACAGGAAACTTCAGAATTAACGGGAAGAGAACTGGCAGTTTATTTGCGTCAATGGCCCTTCCTTGTTTATCTAGTATGTTATGTTGTCTGTTTTTTGTTTGTTTGTTTGTTTGTTCCTTTTTTCTGGCTTTTGTTCTTATCTTTACAAGTTTGTCCTAGCAATAAAACAGAAAATGTAAAATTAATGCTTACTGTAAACTAATTAGCCTATCTTTAACTTGTTTTTCAGATTCTAGAAGTTATAATATTTTGCACCTTGCTGTTTGTTCAATGGCGCTATGACCTCGAAAATGTGGTCATATTCCTTCTCCTTGTGGCTTTATTAGGTAATGCTTTATTGTACTTGTTTTTTAGCGCAAAGTCCAAACGACTGATATACTTTTGTATAGTAAGAGTAGCAATTGTAAGACTTGAAGTGAGCATACCAATGTGTGTACAAAAATGTCAGCTCATTAAACCATTAAGGACAGAATATTGTTTCTTATTTAACTGACTCACTCTTGATGTGAAGTATATATGAAATATTTCATATGTGAACTGCGGTTGTAGATGAAAGTGAAGAATGATCATACTGCGATGATCATTCTTCACTTTCATCCTTTGACTCACTCTTAACTTGTAAATGTGTTAACTCCTTCTATGGTTGGGTAAGGCAGCGTGTTGGCTCTGACAGAGGCTGTCTGTCATTGCCTAAAGTCAAGATAAGAAATTTATGTATATTGAGTGAACTAAAATACAATTGAAAATATGGATCCGCAGGAGCACTAGGAAGTGGAATTGAGGCAGATTATTGGCATGATCTGCTGCTAACCATTTCTCTGTCTGAGCGCTTGATCTAAAAATAACTTGCGAGGGAAAAGGATGGATGTGAGGGCTGTATGGAGAATTCACTCTCTTAGCTTGATGAACTTTGTCCTTTATATTTCTTTCATCCCGGGAACCCAAGCTCCCTTTGTACATACTGCAGCTTAAAGGGACAGTGTCACGGAGATACAATGACTTTTTGATCAAAATTCACTAAATGTGAACTTTGAACACTTTGTTAGCATTCTACTAGTTTCTAAATAGGTAATTTTGAGAAGTAAAGTCATTCTAGAACAAAAGAATGAACTGGCATATGTGACCAGCGATTTTTTTGTGAGTTACAAGAGGAAACTTGAAAATGTCGGCCCAACGTTTTCAAGTTTAAGCTTGTTTCCCTCTTGCTTATCTGTCGCTCAAAGCGTCTGTTAACAGTTTCTTTGCATTACAATAGCCTTTTAAAGGAATTTCATTCACTATCTTGCTACTACTATCAACCGATGAAAACGTTCTCTTGGAATTTTAAAAAATACTCAAAATTGCGTGATACTGCCCCTTTAAAGGTTCTGCAGTGAATTGTCACAAGTAATAGGCAAAAAGTGAGGCTAACAGGATAAAAAGAGACTGAGGGAGAAAGAGATCATTTTGGCATCTTGTCATCCCATTGCCTTTAATTAATTGCCTATGACATGCAACAATTTATTGCTGCAGTCAAGCACCATGTACTGCTCAGAACTTGGTTGTGATTTGATGACAAAATAATTGAAATATGAGAAATTTCATTATCTTTTAGCATACAACCCTTTAATTTCTTGTATGTTAAAACCAGAAAAATTTAAGGGCTCCTCTTTCCCCCCATCCCTGGATTTTCGACCTGCAACTGGGAAACCTTTTAATGCCTGAGAGGTCCCCCGGTGACGAGTAAGATCATCTGGCGTCAGTAGAGTAAAACCTATAGTCACTATTGGGTGTTAAAGTTTAAGTTCAACCATCTGTCTAGCACAAGTATAACTGGTACAGTACTTACAATAGGTCCATTTTGTTGGCAGCTGTTCTTTGGTCACTGATGTACGGCATTCTACAAACTGTAACCGCTGTAATCTGCATTTTGATTATTTCCTTAGGTTCATTAACAGTCATATCTGCTAAAGCCGTGTCTTCAATGATCAATATCACACTGAGTGGACACAGCCAGCTAGGGCATCCTCTGTTTTATGTGATGCTGATTGTTATGATCACAACTGCTATAGCTCAAGTCAAGTAAGTTATAGGGTGCAAGTGAAAGAGATAAGTGAAACAACTCCCCTTTTGTGAGAATAAAAAGACTTTCAACTGTTGGAACCAACTTGTTCTTCATAAATAATTTTATGAACAGCACTACATGAAAGTGCTGCTCAGTAGCTTTCACTTGAATGAACACAGTTAAGAATTTCACCCAGACTATTAACAAACAGCACCAAAGGAGAGTGCTACTCAGCAGGTTTCCCTTAAATGGTCACACTTTAGGATTTCACCTACAGACTCAGAAGTTAGAACCACCTTGTAAAGCAAAGTGAACAGCATTTCAGGAAAGTACTGCTCAGTAGCTTTCCTTTGAATGGTCACCATTCTCGTCCCCAGAGGCCGTGGTTCTTTCAATCAGCACCAAGAATAACGACCTCTGGCTGGTCCCAAACCACAAAGTCCATGGATCACGGACTTCCAGCCCGTCTGTGCAATCTCAAAAATTTCAAACAATTATTAGTAGCTGTCAACGGTTACTAAAATAGACCCCCACTGCGACTGCACATATTTTGGAACCGGCCAGAGGTTGTTATTCTTGGTGCTGACCAAAAGATTATGAGAGGGGATGAGAATGAATTGTCACACATTAGGATTTCATCCACAGGCTCTCTGTAGCTAACCTCCATGACCATGTACCATGACCTCAAAATGTTGGGACAATCTTTTTCCAAAACACTGACCACAAATTGGAACTGACCGAAAAAAGGGGACATTTTGTTAAAGTGACAGTGACGAAATACGACAGCGACACTGCCTGTGACAAAACTGGTGACAGGCTGGCTCTAAAACAATTGACAACGTGACACCAGAAACATTCCCCCCCCCTCCCCGGAAGGGGAGTGCTGTTTGTAGCTTTTATTTTATCCCATCTCATGGTAAAGCTTTCTCTTATTTGAACAACAATTAAGATTTACAAAGTGACGTTGTACTCTCCTGCAGATTTCTTAATCGAGCCATGCAGTCATTTGATGCAACTGTTGTGGTTCCCACAAATTTTGTTTTGTTCACAATAAGCGCCATCATAAGTGGTAAGTTTCTGTGATACACATTAAAGTTTTTGTGTTAACGAATCTGTAAATGTCAAAAAATTGCCATCCCGATACAATCTAAATTTTTATAATACTGTAGTCTCTATATAAATAACTTTAGTGTGGTTTATTTGGTGGAAATTGGTCACAATATTTTGTTAAATGAACATTGAAAACACCCTGCAAAAGTGGGTTGGGACATTTTGGCCAGAAGCCCATTGGTTTCAATGATTTGATATGTTTCCTTTGAAATTTTCAGGTATTGTTTTATATAGAGAATTCTATGGGCTTACTTTCCTGGAAATATTTATGTTTCTCTTTGGGTAAGTGGAACTTAAAATGCACTTTCCTTTGGTAGCCAATGAACAGTTGAGCCATCCATATTGGATTGTAAATACCAGTATATCACAATGTATTTTGGATTGTTTTGGGAACCCAACAGAATCAAAATACATTGACTTTGACCTCTACAAAATAATGAAATGAAGGGTCTGTTTCCTTTTTCATTGCAGGTGCGTTTTGTCGTTTGTTGGTGTGTATTACATCACATCAGAGAGGAAACAGGAAGAATCAGATGAACAGTTGCTGCTCACGAATGCGGACTTATTCCCTGGTAGGTGTTCAATGGGGTTGTCATATCACTGAATATTTGAGATAGCTTGTAAGGGAATAAAGGTTATTGAGATACATGTAGCTTGTTAGAAAAATAGGTGTTGATAGGTGTACTTAGAACAGCTGGAGAATCAAATGAAAAGGGAAAGGATGAGAGAGAAGAGAATCTGAAGAGGTGTCAACAGCCCTCAAGAAATCAATGTTACCTTGATGTGACTTCATGAATTGCTCCGAGTGTTTCCTGTTCTTGTCCTTTTCAGGATTTCTTTCCTTATCATCATCAAAACTGATTGCTGTTCAACCAAGCAACATGCTGGCGACATCTCATGTTGAGTATCCCATGCTGCCCAGCAAACCTTCATATGAGTCAACTGCTGATACAGAGCAAGGGCAGGGAGAAACATAACCAGCATTGAATGATTTTCGGCAAGGGGACTAGCCTGAGCAGTATTACCAAGTTAAATTTTGTGGGCAAAATGCTTATTGGTTAGGTGCAAAGTATTGTATTTCTAAAATGGGGGTACTGTATGACAAGGCACATTCATAGATCTGAGAAAAAAAATACAATGAGAACTGAGGTTTGTAAGTAAGGTTTGCTCAAGCCTTAAAATGTCGTTGTTTATATATTATTAGCATTATCAGGTTCTTCACGCACTATATTAGAGCAGTTTTCAGTTTAGTGTTAAAGTTAATGAGGTGATTGCTTTGGTTTTGTACCATGGTTGGATTTAAAAAAAATAAATAAATGAAAAGGTGCGCAAACTTCCAAACCAATCTGATGCAAAACTAAAACCAATAGTCACTCTTGTTTTTCAGTTCTTGGCGCTGGCTGCCTTGAGTTGTTTGCATTTTGGAGCCAGTTGCTCGAAGCCCGGTTAGCAGTAACCATTGGTTAAGAGGTATCAAAACCTATAGGTTTCCATGGTATTTAACCCTGGTTTGCACTAACCATGCTTCGAGCAACCCGGACCAGATTGGCTAGTAAAACCAAGTTGTGACTGAATTTCTTTTCTTTGTGATTGGCTTCTTCAGAACTTGATTGGCTCTGTAATGTCAGTTTGGGTTTGGTCTATTGAGACTCAATTGAACACTGCTCTGTGTCCAAATGTATCAAAGATTTGTACATAAATTTATTCTAAATACATATTATCAAGTATGGTGTCTGTGTTTTCCAAACTGGTTTTGGCTTCCTGGGCCGAGTTGTTTGAAGCAGGTTTAGTGCTAAGCCGGGTTAAATACCATGACAACCGGTAGGTTTTAGTTGAACCTAACCTTGGGTTAGCGTTAACACTGCTTCAAACAACTTGGCCCAGACAAATAAGCCATTCCCAGTTTCACACACAATATTTGCACACAGTGTTACTTTACTGAACAAACCAAAAGCAAAAGTTTGGTAATTGACGTTGAAGTTGATTTTTGGTCCTTTTGTGCAGATGTGGTCAAATTCTGACCAATATGTAGTTTTTTTTCTTGGTCTATTTTGCATCGTGGATGTTAGTTCTTGCACGTGTGCAAAGCTAGAAGTTTTTGAGACTTCAATGAAGTTATTATATTGTTATTATTATTATTATTATTATTATTTTAAACATCACTGGAGTTCTGCTATGAAATGTCAAGAGTCGTACACAAAGAATGGTAGCACTAGTTTGAAAGGAAAATCAGACAGTCGATCACAGCTGAACCATGGTGGCGGTTATTGCCAGAGATTTTGCCACTATTTTACAAATTAACAGTAACATCAACAACAACAACAATTCACCGACGATGGTTTTGAACGAAGTCCTTAAAGTATTTATAATTTGATCAGGTGTTCCTTGAATGTTGTATACCGCAAACATGCATGGCAATATGCTGGACCCAATCAAAATGATGAAGCACATACACAGTACATCCCTTTTAAGCATTGTATAATATTAAGAGCTATGTTCTGGTTAATTTTCATGTTTTGTTGTTGTTGTTGTTGTTTTTGTATTTGTTTTGTTTTAGGCTGTGTTATTTATTTTCCTAAGAATGGGTAAAAAGTATATTTTTGATCATCTACAGTACGTGCATTGAAACATTTTGTTTGTTCAACACTACAGTCTAGAAAAGCGTCAAGGATAGCGGGGAACAATTAAAATAACCCAATATCAAGTTTTAAAATATCACAACAATACATCGCTCTGTAGATTCAGTATGTCTAGTTTCGTCTAATTTCTAGTTAACATTTAATTTGGAAGTCTGATTACTGTATGTAGTGCAATTAAAAGAATACAAACTAGAATTGTTCGGGCTTGGAACCATCAACAGTTCAACTGTACGTTGCGGATGTGCTTTGAACACGTAACGAATACATTGGATACACTGTCTTCTGCTAGTGGTGGATCTAAAAATGAGGCAACTTAAGGTGGCTCAAACCAGTTTCAGCACTTCCAAGGTACTTTCTTATTAGAAGGATTGGCACTGCAACACTATCACGTAACAGCAAAGTTGTTATGATGCCATATGAAACAACATGGTGCGGTCATTAATGTGATGTAATAAGTTACCGTGGCAACACAGAAGCGGTGCAAAAACACCCTACACATTTTGGCTTCTGTTGCTCACATCTCAAAAACTAGGGTAGACTTTCATATACCGGACTAAAATGGCGGAGGACAAAAGAACCACTGTTATTCCGATTAGGCCTTGCTAATTAGGTATTGTTACGTTCGCTTTGTTCTTTTGTTTTCTGGACATTAATTATTTCGGATCCGGAATATGAAAGACCAGCCAAAAACTAACTCGGTGACCCCCATTTTTTTATTGCTGGAAAGTGATCAGCAGGCTAAGCCGAATTTTCAAAAATTAAAGGTGGCTGTGATTCCGCTCCAGAGAATATTTTTGAACTTTGCAGAGGCCATGCACTCTACACAGAGCTACCCACGCAATTGAGTGTCGAAAGTAATTACGCCATTGCTTTGATTTTGGGTTTGCTCTGTGATACGATCAAAAGAACTTGCGCGAATTTTTCAGTATATTAAAGGAAAGACTTCTTCACAACATACTCAAGAAAATAAAACTGATTAAAAAAAGAAAAAGAAAAACGATTTCGTGCAGGTTACACAATTACACACACTAGAAAACGCGCTGCCCTTTTGCCATTTGATCATTTTTGGCAAATACGCATGCGTAAACTCCGTGTACTCCAGTGCGTACCAAAAATGTTCCATATGGGAGACAGAATGACTTCATCTCTCGAATATATATCGTTTGAAATCTTACTCCGGGTTGACATCTCTCGAATCTATATCGTTTGAAATCTTACTCCGGGTTGAGCGGAACTGAGCTTCGAGTACGAAAGCGATCTGTCACATAACTGACATAAGGTCTAGCGGCCGACATTTCTCTCCCTCACTGTCTATCATATCGGGAATAGGTATCCGAAAGCTGGCTAAAGACCGGCACTCAGGGCTGGTATAAGCGATCGCGAGCCGAAATCTGGGGGGTCATAGTCATGGTACAGCGCTCAGGCTTAAAATGTCCAGAGGTAGGTACCGCTACCGGTTGTTGTTATTTTTTTTTGGGGGGGGGGGGGG
>BLFK01000908.1:595181-617397 GCA_014634185.1 Astreopora myriophthalma
ACAATAAAAGCCCGAAGTAATTTTGTAGTTGAAGAAAGGATTCCACAACACGAAGAAAGGACTTTATTGTCGCCTTACTCACAAAGTGTATTATCACCATACCTTAGTATTTGTGAGTTTAATCTCCCTCATTGTGTAATCGTCATAAACCATCTCGTTTGTCATCTCCACCACCAAACTACCGATGTTGGCGGGCTGTTTTCCGGGCCAGTAACGATGCACTTTAACCTGTGCACGTAAACATTAGGTGTGAATATTGACAAATAAACAAAATAATCACATCACACGAGAAACAGAACATTATTAATAAAAACACTACTAAAATTGCAGAAGATGCAAATTCGCACGAGGGAAATAGTACGAAAGACGAATACAAACGCATCACTTAATAAGACCATGGTACAGAAAAGCTCAAAATCGGTATCCTACGGTGCATTCATTTGAGACTATTCTGGAGTAAGAATACTCAGAATGTTCGGTTTACCTGTTATTTGGGGGCTTATGCCGTTTGTGGAATGAACGGAATAGCACTGTCTATTCTGCTCCCGATAGCAGCGGTATGAAAGGAATAAACAGTGTAAGGTTAACTGGTTTTGTCGCAAAAATCGCGCGCAGCCGCCGGAATGTTAGTCTTGGTTGAGTCCAGATTATTCTGAGCACTAGTTCTCAGGTCACCTCCGCAATAATTATTCCGTTTCCGGAGTACAAGTTGTCTTGGAAAACCTGATTCTAGTTATTCCGTTAATGCTAAACTGGAAAAGGAATAACCAGAATAGTCCTAAAAGAATCCAACCCAAGTTAAAACCAACCCTTGGTCATCGACGATGACTACATGAATGACGAACATTATAGCCTAGTCTAAATGAGCAAATTTTACAACTTGTCTCTGCGTTTGTACGGCAGAAATGATTTTGGACAGCAGAGACAAACGAGAAAACAAGCCCAGGATCCTTCGAAACCATTGTAACCTCTAAACATTTGCCACATTTTACGTGACGAGTCATCCACTCGAACACATTGTAGACTTCACAGTACTCACTTCGTGATTTCACTCTTTGTAAGATGCGTGTCTGTTCAGTATCCAAGAATGGAACTGGTATGAACGGCTTCAAGTTTGGAGAGGATGTTAAAAGTTCATTTTGGTGTGCTGACGCTCTCCCTGAGCCGCTGATTTTGGTCAGCGGCTCAGCGTTCAGTGTTGTTTTGCAGAAGGGGGCAAAGAAATGTACCAAAATGTGAGGCGCACGTGCACGGCGTGCAGAGCGATTGTTTGGCTCATTAAAACCTGTTGTTTTGTGACCTTATCGTTGCCGTTCCGAGGACGGCTATTCATAGAGTTATTTTTATGGAGTTACTTTTATAGAGTTAGAGTTAAGCCTCCAAAATCCTGAATTCATGATTTTGGAAGGGTTAGCTTAAAGTCTAGTGATTAGGTCTAAACCATGTTTTAAGACTCAAGTAGGTTCATTTGATTTTGGCTTTCCAGAATGTTGAATTCAGGATTTTGGCAGTCCAAAATCTTGAATTCAGGATTTTGGCAGTCGTTAACTCTAACTCAAAGTCATAACTCTACTGAAATAACTCTATTGCTAGTCGATCTCCCTTTCCCATCCTCTTTTCTAAAGCTCCTTAATAACCTCTGCGCACAAACAATAACTGGGTGATTGATAAACCGCGAAAAAGTATTTCAATGCACCACAGACAGCTACAAAGTATAGGTCGAGGTGATTTTCCCACTCCCCGCGCAAGCTGCATTATTTGAGTTTGGTTTTGAGACACCCCACTGAATATCACCCTGCGCTGGCCGGAGGTAAACTATAACACGTTTCTAAAAGCCTTCTTTAAAAACATGAGCAAAAAACTGGGAGCTTTAATTGTTCATACCTTTCCACTCTCCGTTTCTTTGGACAACATTACCACTGTAGCGGATTCTTGCTCCCAAATCGTGCGCCAGAAATCTGGAATCGTATCTGGTATAGGAGCCTGAGTGGCGATAAATGCACGCCTCATCATGTAGCCATCAACGAAGTTAGCGTTGATGTAATCAGACCCTTCAATGCCAGTGATAACACTCAGCTTCACACGTGTATCATCAAACGCCAACACGTTTGCATATCGATTCTTGGTCTTGTTGAAAGGCATGTTGGCAGCCTGAAATTTGGACTGTTGAGCAGCTCTTCCTCGTCCTAAACGGGTAAATTCCTCTTCCATCTCTGATTGCCCTGATAGATGCACACAATACAACACTTTACGACAAATATTCTTATCAATATGGACCGAATTCATAACTGGCGGCTAATAAATTATTCTTTTCTCTTAATGCTAATTATTCTCACGAGCCTCGTTAGCACGTACAAAAATTGAAAAGAATTTTTGCTCTAAAATGAGACTAGTAAGGAAAATTAACCTAAAAAGAAAACAATAATTTATTAGCCGCCATTCATGAATTCGGTCTATTTATAACACTTTTTTAGTGCTAAGCGCTTTATGAATGAGCTAACATAACCACCCTATTTTGACTACACTACCCAATCGGATACAGTACAACTAGCTCAACCACGTCACAACTGCGCAGATACTTGGGCATGTAGGACAGCAAGCGCCACAAGCCGGTTTATTCTGTTTGCCATAAGCGTAAAAAATCAGCCCTCACATAACAATATGATCGCATACCTGATAGTACTGATGTACTAAAAACTAATTACAGGAAGGCTACTCTGGGCACCTGCCGGATATGAAAACCCAAAACCCTGTAGGAAAAAGGGAACGTACTCTCCAAACCCTACGCAAGTGCCACCCCCTATGGAGGTTAAGGGAAAAAGTTGGCGAGGAAAGCTGAACCTAGACTGATTCAAAACCCTAACGGTTCACTACTTATACGACAAATTACCCATAATCCTCACCCAACGACCGGATCCAGTCCTCTGGTCCGTGCCAGCAAAATAAATATTTCTGCCAATTTCGCAGGGCTACAACTGTCAGAAATATCATTTACCTTCTTAAGGCCAACGTTCACTGAGACAGTTAAAGTGCGACAGTGACGCGGGTTATTAACGTTTCTGTGAAAGGTTGGACGCTTTTCCGCGCCCACTTTTCCTCGTGTCCAAGAAGCTGCTTCTTGGACAAAGACCTGGCTTGAGTCGTTCTGTACCTGAAGCCCCAGCTAAACAATTCAACATTTTGGTCCAGCATTGTGTTCGATGAACACGTTTGACCGTTCAGCCACCTGTTTCAACATATGTTTGCTCTTGGCCAAACATTTTCACCTTAACATTTTGTGATGTGAAGTACATATGAAATAATTCATATATGAACTGCGGTTGTAGATGAAAGTGAAGAATGATCATCGCAGTTAATTTTCCAATTTAAGCAATTGGAAGGAGAAGCCTGAAAAAATCAGGGCTTCAACGGGATTCGAACCCGTGACCTCCGCGATACCGCATTTTGTGTTGCGAGCAAATGTTTGCTCGTTTAGCCACCCTGGTCAACACAGTTCGCGCACGATGTTGGACGAGAATGTTTTATCGTTTACTCGGGGCTTTACAACCTCCGACGGCTGATTCTTCTATAAAAGGCATCAGATCAACTATGTTCAGGGAATGAAAAATTCTTTGAATGCTTCCAGTTAGGACAAGAATGCTTTTAAAGTATGTATTTCTGCCCCCTTTTTTTTGCAGTTTGATATGTACTTGAAAAGATTCTAAGTTTAAAATTTGTCAAAATCTCAGTTCAAGGAATGTTTAAAAAACACCATTATGTTGGGTGTCAAATAACCTATTCATTTAACTTAAAAACTGTCCGTGGGGCTGCAATCGAGTTAACCACCTAATGATGTCAGTTGACTTGATAACTGTACCCGAGATGACTGTGTTTTGGTTGGAAATGGCTTACAGATCTCGCAATACCGGCATATCGGAGATTTGTGAAACCTTCTGAAACTCCAATGGACAAATCAAACGAACAGAAGAACATACATACCAGAGTTAGCATTGACTTGCATGAGGTTCTTTATGTGAGCTCGGAGGTCATTTGCTCGTACTTCAGTGTATCCAGAGTGAATGGCTTCCAGTAGAACTTCATGGATGAAAACATATTGTTCCTCCACCTGAACCATGATGTTTCTGTCACCCCGCAATGACATCACATACCCAAACACATCCACAGTTTTCTCTGCCGCTATACGCTGCAACATGGCATCCACAACAATAAAGGTACCGGTTCTTCCTACACCAGCACTGCAATGAATGACCTTCAACGAAAGAAAGATGGCGTTTAGTCTTGTAGCAAAAGAGCTGTAGCTCATCAGGGCGGTCGCTAACTTTTTAAGTGAAGAGGGAAATTAGAGAAGTAGGAGGGGAAAACAGTAAATTTGCAGTGTTAACTGTGTTATGTTCCTCTGTTAAAGGCGGGGATGAAACACTGGGTAGGCGGGAAAAATCTCCGGTCCCCGGCCCTTAAAGACCCAGTATTGCCTATTATGCTTCACCCGCCTCTGTTGTTGTTTTGGTCGTCACGGGAGCGAGGCGTCTATTGTTTTTTCGAGTGATCGCAGCGCGCAGTGCTGTGCAGTGCATAATGGGCAATACCAGGCCTTTAATGAGAGCCCTGCTCATGTTGAGTTACTGTAAGAGACGAAAGAGGTCCCACATGGTAAAAGAGCCCATTACAATACGGGATAAGCCACTGCCGTGCCGCGAATAAATTCCATGTCAGTATTCTAAATGACAATACGCGTCCTCTGACTCAAATCATTTTGGGACCAACCGTCGCTTAGACATTATATTGAAATGGGGTGGTTG
Source organism: Astreopora myriophthalma (assembly GCA_014634185.1). Classification (NCBI taxonomy): domain Eukaryota; kingdom Metazoa; phylum Cnidaria; class Anthozoa; order Scleractinia; family Acroporidae; genus Astreopora; species Astreopora myriophthalma. Next base: position 599,981 of record BLFK01000908.1, read on the forward strand.
AAGTTAGCGAGCTAGTTCTTCCTAAGCACACCATGGTCACTGCGAGAGAAGATTAATAAGTAATGAGCGGTAAGAGTAGAGCGAAAAGGAGAGGGTGGGGTTGTCAGGCGTGATTCTTGTGACTCCAATGAATAAAATACACTCATTAAGACTGGAACCAGAATCTCACATATCGAAAGGGACAGGAACTGTTAGTACAGACGGAGGGCCTTCTCTATTGGGAAGGAAAGTGGTGGAGGAGTACGGAGGAAAGAGCGAGTAAACCAGCGAATGTCTCTTGTGGTTGCTGTAGTCGGGACACGTTTTTGACTCACCATAGGACCGGCATCAGGAGGGTTTGCACCGGAAGCCTTCCTGACAAATGTAAGGAGCGATGTAGGACACGAAGGAACACCATGATCTGGCCATACTGTGTAATGGTACTGACTGATTATTCGCTCAGCTCTGCTATTAGATTTCTTCAAACAGAACTTGCGGATGGTGAAATCACTCAGCTCCACTGTCTCCGTCAGTTGTACTTGTATGTCACCATAAGCTTCGCCACCTTCGGACGGCCAATACTGGAAACATTTAACACGGCCTCGCTCCTCAAGGTTAGTTACCTAGAGAGAAATAGAAAAGGGATTGTCTCACCGCTTACAAGTCACAATTGACTTCGGAAACTTAAGAAACGTCTGTAAAAGGCTGGTCGACTTAATGTTGTGTTATGAGGGTCAGAATTATTTCGAGTTTATCTGTCATGCAATTCCAGACTTTTCTAGAACTATGTTACAATCTGTAATATTCCGGAAATTTCTTTGATGTGACTCAGCAGTTTCCACAAATAGTACACCTTGTAATAGACCATAAATAGCAACAGAACATCCTAGATGTTTAGAGTAAAAGTATAAAAGCAGGCTTGTAAGTAATGGGGAAAAACTCTTTTGCCCGAGGGCTTACCCTCGTGGCCGGCTGTGATTGAACTTATGCCATGGATGCGATACTGCAGCTCTGAGGAAGCTATAATCAACTGCGATAACAATGGTGGAGCGATAACCGTTGACCTTGCGATATACGGAGAGAAGAAAGAGAAGAAAGAGACGATAGCTGAAAAGGGAAGAAGATAAAGAGTTCAGAGTTTATTATGAAGTCCTTGTAAGAGTTTGTGTACACAGAAAATACAGTAAGCGGAAAGAATCCAGTGAATCAAGAAAGTCAAGAATTGTTGTCTACAGTCAGTGGAACTTGGAGTTCAAAGTCAATCAAGATCAATACCTGAAAGGCCATGAAAGACAGTAAGCTCGCTTTGCTTTACGAACTGCTTAACGTAATCTTTAACCGAAGTAATTGTAACAGTGTATTTAACAAATAAAGAAGCCTAAGCCGTGTATTACACTGTGATAAAACACGATGGGCATTTGAGAACACGAGGGAAATGTAGACAACACGAGCCGCAGGGTGTTCTCAAATGTCCGGAGTGTTCTCAAATGTCTAGATATGTCACGGAGAATAGTTTTCTTTCAACACAAGGAAGAAAAGAAAAAAAAAAGGGTCCCCATAAGTAATTTACCGATTTCCAGGAGATGAGTCCTAAAGAAAACCTGAAGTGTTTTGAACATAGACGCGTTCGTGCGCGTGCCACTGACGCAACAAATTATGCGCAGTAAAGAATGCGCAATGCAAAACCGGCAAATGACCACTAAAGGAGCTCTGTCATGGAAGTTTTGCTGCCAAAAGTTACTCAGAAATCCTTTTGTATGACCTTTACTTGTGCCCAAACCATTCTTTTAAATTTAGGAGGAGGATATCAAACCATTTTTGCAGCAAGAGTCATCGTTAATACATTTTTGGCCATGTCTTCAAATTTGAAAAATTTACGCTTGATTTTTCAACATGCAATCCGTTCCCATCCTTTCCATCCGTAACAACAGAAGACAGTAGATAGCTGCAGTGGAGTAACATGGTCTTCAATTAAAAAAACAAATGCATTATTATTTTCGGTTTTTATTGATTTAAAAGCATCTTTTAGCATTCTACAGCGAGGCCAAAATAGCGTGACCAGATCCCTTTTAAGACGGTATTACACGGGACAACTGGCAACAACAACTTTTCACGCGAAAAATCTAACTCTGTGTATCACAGTGCCGTGGATGATACTTAGCGCAACTTTTAGCTCGGCAACACATTAGGAGTTTTGAATCCAAATCGAAAACTCGCAACGTGTTGCCGATTTTTCCTTATTGCGGGTTGTTTGGTGCAATCGCCTTTTTTAAAAAGATGGCTCAAACCAGTTTGTCATTAGATCACTTCCAAAGCTCAGCGGCATTAGACTCACTTAAACCCCTTCGTCATTACAAGGATTGACACTACAACACTGTTTATTATACAATGCTGATGCTATCTCAATTTTGATTGGCTAAAAGCACCCCGCTAATTCTAGATGGCGCTGTGTCATCGCGTCACATCTACAGACACTGGCATTTATGCATGTAGGTATGACGCGTTTTTGCAGACAATGGTTTTCGTTCTGTGAAATGTCTCAACGCTTCTACATTTATAATTGTATAATAAAACAATTATTGGATTCGGTTTTCGCATGATAGCGAAATTATCAAGGCCTCGGTTTGTGTTATCCGCCTCAGCCTTCGGCTTCGGCAGATAACACAAACCTCGGCCTTGATAATTCTCGCTATCATGCTCAACCTCAACCAATAATTGCTTAATATCACGTAACAAAATGTTATGGTACCATATGAAACATCAATTATCGCTTAACAAGATGACGTCATCATTGTGATGTTATAAGTTACCGTGGCAACAGGAAAGCCCTACAAAAACACTCTATATCTTGGCTTCAGCTGTTCATATCTCAAAAACGAACTTGGTGACCCCATCATTTATTGCTGAAAACTGATCAGCAGACCTCGGGGCCACCTTCAACGTTCAAAAGATTGAAGGGTGCTTTGAACACACTTTACAGAACTTTTCTAAACTTTGCAGGATTTTCTTAACTTTGCAGAGAGCTGTGTCTCGAAACAATTCACTGTACAATTTTAAAAAAAAATGAAGACGTGCCTTTTGGGGCCGTTTACGCTGTCATGTCAACCTCAATCTTTATACCCTCATAACCAATTGATAGAGTGCTATCATTTTTATTTCTGCCTACCCGTGAATCTGATCAGTCTACTCACCATGACAATGGTTTTTGTGTTTTGCTCCCAAACCATCCTCCAGAAATCGTCTACGGTCTCTGGAAGGGGTCCTTGAGTAGCGATGTAGGCTTTCTTTTTGTTGTAACCATCGAGATAGTTCGCGTTAATGTAATCAGAACCAGGAACATTCGCTACCGCAGCAAGCTTCACTCGGCTGTGGTCGTACGCCACAATGTTGTTATAACGGTTCTTGGCTCTATTTTCTTGAGCTAGAGTAGCATTCCAAGTAAAGTTGGCCGTAGGACGCAGAGCACTGTATTCTTGAGAGAACAACAGATCACCGTCGGCGTGAAGTCGACGCACGTGACCTTCGAACTCTTCCACGGGAATCGTCCCTCCTGGGATATGGTTGGGGTTGTCTGTATATGAGAAAAAGAGACTTTTTCTTTCCAATACAGTCAAACTAGAGGGTAAACAGAAAAAACAAACAAAAAAAACAATAGAGCGGAAAGAGGAAAAGCTCTTTCTGTAAGTATTGATTTTGTTGCTGCTACTCGTGTGCTCTTAAAGCGTGGATTTGAATGGAACTACAGTCGAGTATTGATAAATAAAGCTTTTAGGGGAAGTCAGAAACGGGGCGCAAAATAACCTGAAGGAAGCGAAAATCGCTTCGAGCCAGCGCGGGCTTAGAGTTACCTCATTTTGACGTCAGTTATAATCTACGATTTGACAATTATTCCACTATAATCATGGGTATAAACATCTCATATCCAACAATGGCGAGTGGAATAATTGTTTTATTAAAACGCCTACAATATTTGTCCACAAACTACAGAAAAACTTTTCAGCTGTTATTTAACTTTGCGCTGACGCCTACAATATTTGTTGAGCATAGATGGCTGAGCCGATCAAAACTCCTGAACGGCATGTCTTTAATAATACTGAACAGACAGCATCCAATCTATTTGTTTTATACAAACTAAGAAGGGAGAAATGTGAACAGCGACTTTACTAAAAGTATTTATGTGTCTCCCTCAATGGACCTTGGGCAATAGTCCTCTTTAGCTCCGTATGCAAATTGCCCAAATTCTGTCACGGGACAGTCTCCGAGGAGCTGCTTTTTAATTTTTGCCTTTCCTGCCAGCTTACAAACGGTAATCTTTGAAAGAAACAATTCTCCAGAGCAAGAACATGGCGCTCTGAAAGAGGAAACTGACAAAGTTAAAGGGGCAGTGTCGCGCTATTTGAGCCGTACTCTAAACGGCCAGAAAACTCTTGGGGATCAACAGAAACCAAAAAATAATGCTAAACGTTCCTTAACAAGAACCATATTAGTGCACTGAAACCATTTTTTCTCATCTGCATATAAGCATGGCGAGGATGGAAATGGATTGAAACTGAAAGAGTTGGCCAACTTCTTCAAATTTGGACGCCCTGTTATCCAAAGATCGCCAAAAATTTCATGTGGATACTTTCCCTGTTAAAATTCATTTCATATTTTCTTTTTGGTTTGTCAGGTATGCTGTTACTTTTCAGCTTAAGTACCCAGTATCAATTTTCAGCCAGTTAAGACCTAAACACAGGAAAACTACCGCGACACTGCCCCTTTAAAAGGCGCGTTGAGCAGCCGATTTCCGAGTTGCTGTTTGCCTCGGTTTCAGAGGAAGTCCTGACGCACATCCATTCAAATGAGAATGCGCTGTGTACTTTCATGCGAATAAAACTCATTAGTGTATACACACTCAGTGATCCTGGTGTTTTAAGCAATCTGACTGGTTCGCTATCTCTGGCTAATGAGCATTATTCACCCCCTAACGAGTGAAAAATGCGTCAGCCAAACAAAAACAAAATGGCGGGTGTAAACTCGCGTTTCGCCAGTGTTTCGGAATCAGAAATCTTAAAATACAAGAAGATGCAGTACCTGAGAACACAAAGAAGGCCACGAAATTTGGAATGAAAGTTTTCAGAGGTAAGAGAAGACTTAATATTTTGCAAACCACTATTTTACCGTTCATTACTTTACCGCTTGCACGTACGATGTACCGCTTGCACGTTTTCCACGCATGAATTGAGAGGTCAATTAAATCGATTTTTAATGGTTTCCTTCTGAAAATGTTGTTGAGATCACTGAGTGTGTATATACTAAAACAATTATTCTTCTCAATCTCGGTGAATAGTGGCAGAATATTTACCTCGCCGCCTCGCGGCTCGGTAAATATTCTGCCACTATTCACCTCGATTTCAAAGAATAATTGTTAATTATTATTTGACTGGTTTAGCGCCAAGACCCGCTTTGAATGGCCTGTTCAGCATATTGTATAAATAAAAACACAAGTTGACGGAGTATTGGAGTTAACCAAAAAGCTTTTCACGTGAAGACGTTTTTACAATTTCAAGTGCATAGTTAAAGGCTGGTTCACACGAGCAACGCAAACGCAAACGCAAATGCAAGCGCAAGCGCAAGCAAACATACGTGTGAACTACCACAACGCAAACGCAAGCGCCAACGCAAGAAATGGAAAATTTTTCATTTCCTTGCGCTTGCATTTGCATTTCACACGTGTGAACCGGGGCAACGCAAACGCAAACGCAAGCGCAAGATGAACAGTACTCGTTCCATGCCTTCGTCCGCCATATTTTATCTCGTTCCCAGAGTCCTCGCTTCCCGCTGCTGTTCTAGGGTAACGCGGACTCTGGGAACAGGATTGCCGCCATCTTGGGGTACTGAAATGCGCGTGCGTATCTCATTCCGCTTGCGTTTGCGTTCGACGTGTGAACGTCTCTTGCGCTTGCGCTTGCATTTGCGTTAGAGTTTGCGTTGCTCGTGTGAACCAGCCTTAGGGCAACATAAAAAACTATGAGGTACCTCCTGGGTTTAACGTACCAATTCCTGATTTGCGGAAAAGCTTCGAGGAGGCTGCTCTGCGATGCCTTCCGTTCATAGGCATCTCCTCGTCAGCATCACCTTCATATCGGTTTTGTCGACGGCGATAAATGAAAACACCGAGCGCAATAGCCGCGACTACCACTATAGTCACAACAACACTTGCCACGATCGCTGCTGTGTGGTCATTACGGGTTTTAAATGTGATGAATCCTTCACTCTCATAATTTCCGTCTTTATCAAAGGAGCGCTGAAAGACCGCATACTCGGCGCCATCTTCCAGCTCTCCATTTAGATACTTGATGATGTCTGAAATAACAAGAATACAACAGAAAACAATAGAGCGGCTTTCAACTGAGCCTCGTAATACCAAAACCAACGTAACACAGAGCCAATCATGTTCTGAAGCAAGTCAAAGCAGCCGGCGCTAAGCGCGGGAAAATGAGAGTGACGAAGTCGCAATTGGTTTCAGTTTTGCATCTGATTGGTTGAAAAGTTCGCGCGAGTTTTTTTATCCAATCACATAGCGAACCGAAACCGAAACCAAAGCAATCGCGTAATTACTTTCGAGACTCAAGTGAAAACCGCGATGGACTGGTTCAGGAAACAATGGACTCAAACAAACACGCCAAAGAAGCAATGGACCCTAACCCTGAACACAGCAGAGCCGCGTTCAAATCCGTAACCTGTGAGCAGTCTCCTTCGATCTTCCTAGAAAAATCTGTAAGAGGAAGGAGAATGCCAAAGGCCTCGAGATTCTTTGATTTGCCGCTCATCCAAGGAAATGGATGAGTTAGTCCAGTTTCGAGCTGGTCAAACCGGTCTTTTATTGTCGCGCATGATCACTCTTCACGCCCGATGGGAATTTTTGAATTTACACCGGCGTGGCAATTTTGAACTTTGCTCTCGAGATTCCAGATTCCCATGGTATTCCCTCCGTAGATCGAAAACAGAAAGCTATGAAATATTGTTTTCCTCACATACGGCATTTGAAAAGTATAAACTATTTCGAGTGTATGATGTCATTGTGTGTTTTTCAGAGATTTTTACAAAAATCTCGAACGCTTATTTCAGTATTGTGGCTACTGGTCACGGGTGGCCGACGCTCGGTAATCGTTTGGTTACATTTGAATTTAACGCATGCTCAACGGGAAAAGTAGAGGCGGTTGGTGAAGGTCCCTTTCTCCTGCCGACCTATCTTGGAAGATCGAAGGGCCTCTGTTTGCAGGCAAAACCAACCCGGAGTTGATCCAATGAAATTAGCGGTGATAAAGAGCAGTGCGTAGTATCTGAAAAATTACCTGCAGCGTTCCTGCGTTTCCTTTTAGCATCCGTTACACCATTCCGCGAGTAGTACCTTCCATCTCCAACAGTAAACTTTGTTTTAGCATCCTTTCTTGAAAACTCGGCCGTAATATAAGGCTTGCCTTTCTCCTTATTCTCAAACGTTCTTGTGATGGTTTCGTATTCCTGATCAGCAGGGTTACCTGAGTTTTGTCCTTCTTCTAATTGCATAGCGATAACTTGAAAGTAGCTGGATATAGAACGAAATTATTGGTTGTTAGAGGTATAGAATGTTTCTGTCGATGCACTATCGTAAGGGCGGAACAAGTGGAGGGTAGCAAAGGAGAAGGGGGGTCGTGATCCCGTTTCACGTTTTAACGTACCCTTTTACTCATAAATTCACGAATCACGTCTCTCTTTGTGTTCCTTTCACGCGTTACGCGCTAATTTTTGCCCTTATCCCGCGTCACGCATAGACCCTTTGCTACCATCCCAGTGGGGGTGACTAGGCGGCTAGCCACCCACATTTCTTGGGTCGTTGAAAAGAAAGAAACAAAGAAACAAAGAAACATATGAATAAATAATGAATGACTGAGTGAATGAATGAATGAATGAATGAATGAATGAATGAATGAATACCTAAAACGAAACTTGATTTCGACATATTAGTCAAACCGAGTCTCGTCTGGAGACCCTACGGTATACGAAATCAGCGTTCAAATGATTTTCCGGTATCGTTCTGTCACCTCAGCCACCCCCCTCCCATCAAAAATCGCGGATCTGCCACTGCCAGGGGCTAGTTGCCGCCCTTAAAATGACAGCTTTTAGATTGGGAACATAAAATTTCCAAGAAGTGTCAGTCGATATGCTCTGAGGCAGAAACAGGGTTCGTACTCAGTAGAACTTGTCAATTTCCATGACTTTCCATGACCTCTTCCATGAGTTTTTCCAGGTTTCCATGACCTAAAGTTTAGCTGCCACCATCGAAAATTGTCAAAATCATCCTTTGTCCTTGCTTCGACATCTGAATTAAGTTACCTACCACACACAACTATAATTTTCCATGACTTCCATGACCGACAAGTAAATTCCATGACTTTCCAGGCCTGGAAACTGAAATACTTAAATTTCATGAGTTTCTAGGTTTTCCATGACCCGTACGAACCCTGAGAAACACTGTTGTTTTTACTGTTCGCCACTAAACTTAATTTTTGTCTCCAAACGTGCCCTCAATTTCCAATCTAGCGCGCATCGAGTTAACGGGAAAAGTTGCAAACAACAACAGAAACAAAACAGAAAAAGGGTGAAGAATACAGTGGAAAGCACTTGAAAAAGTGCGAGAGAGCAGAGAGGGCGTAGTGGTGAAAGCGTGTCCGGGCTGCATTCCTGGACTCGTGTCATAGAGAGCCGTTTTCAATTGAGTGTCGAAAGTAACTCGGGGGCTTGTGAAAATTCGAGACAGTTATGCAAACTCTCGACTGCGTCTCGGGTCTGCATAACTGCCTCGAATTCTCCCAATCCCACTCGAGTTTAGATAAGGCTATGTGAACACGGAAAAAAAGTCCTCTGATGGTTAAATAATATCCTGATAGCGCTGAAGCTCTAATTTGAAACATTATTAAAAAAAAAAAAAAAAAACAAGTGCTGGCTTTTGATGAGTGGAGAACACCGGAGTAACCGGAGGAAAATCTCTCGGACTGGGAGAAACAAACTCAACGCACAAATGACACCGAGTACGAGAATCAAACCTGGGTCAAATAGGTGGTTTGCACGTTACATCAACGCCGCCATGTTGGTTGAAGAAAACAATAAGTCTTTCTTTGGCTCCTTTTGTTCGTCAACCAGCATTTGTACATTTCACCATTGTTATCTGTGTCTCTAGAGATTGGTTGCAAACCACCTATTGGTGGGAAGAGAGTTCTCTCACCACTACGCGAACCCGGTCTGCTTCCCTTAGGGCTGGTTTACACGTACGACACAAGCATAAGCACATAGAGCGGTTTTCAATTGAGTGTCGTAAAACCAATACCAAAGTAATTACTCCGACCAACCACAGCACGTGCAAACAGTGCAATGAGCCAATGAAAATTCGTAGCAATTACACGTAACTTGCTAAAAGCGCGGGAAAAATCACGTGTACAAGGTGTGATTGGTTTTGCTTTTGCTTTTCATTGGTTGTAAAACTGGCGGGAGATTTTTAAGCCAATCACAAAGCGTAGCAATCGCAATCGCGTAATTACTTTCGACAGTCATTTGAAAACCGCTCTATGCAGCAGACGCATTAAGTTGTTGTTAATTAGTGTCTTTTGTTCTAACAAAAGATACTCATGATCAAACCGCTAATGCGCTTGCGCATGTTGCTTTTGCTCGTGCCTGCATCGTGCATGTAAACCAGCTCTTATTTTCCATGACGTAATAAATATAAAATAGAGGATGTTACACGGTGACGACTGAGAAGATACGAATTTTATGTTCTCCTGGCAAGAACAATATTTGTTCTTGCCAGGAGAACATAAAAGCTAACGTGTAATTTTCTTTTTATTATATAGACAAAAACAGATTAAGTAAAAGCTAAAACAGTTTTATTCACTTGAAGGCGGGAGATGACGTCATCGATATCCTCACTAGTGAGGATATGGACAATACGCCACTACGGTCCCGGATGTAGTTTCGTATGAATCTTACGAGTGGTGTAATTCCCAGTAAAACACTGACGTCTATATAATAAAATTGTGTAACCCTCGGACTGCACACAACGATAAGTATAACTGTCACCTTGCACAACTGACCTGACTGCTTCACCACTACTCAAAGTTTCTTTGTTTTTAAATGGTATCGTCACTTTTGTGGTTTCAATCGAATCCGTAGAAACAGTAGGCCCAGAGGGTACGGCTGAAACAAATTAAATTGAAAACGATACTAGTGACAAATTATTCCACAAGTAAAAGACAGTTGGCTATCTATAGATCATTTTCACATGACGTCACGGCGACCATATTGTTGTACCTAAACAAAGAAACGGCGGCCACATTGGTGCACCTAAACAGTCTCCGGGGAATTGAACTTCATTTTTACGCAAATATTTCCTTTTGTTTCAGTAAATCAATGTGGCCGCTGGTCACGTGGGTGAAAACGATCTATACCATAACTCACCAAAAGAATTATCATTATACTAGTAATCTAAACAATTCGAATGCCAGTATCGCTTAAGAACTTTTCTCATTTGGTCTCGCAGGTTTGGGGTCAGGCAGCCATAGGCTGATGTGGAATATTCCGGGCTCAAGTCGAATGACACGTCAACAAAAACATTGATTTCAACAAAAGATAAACTGCATGATAGCCAGCAACGTGTAAGTGTCATCACACGGACAGGAACGCTCCTAACTGCAATAAACAAGTTAAAGTTAGAGTGGTTTTCAATTTTTTCAATTTTCAATTGCGTGTCGTAAAACAAAAAAATCAATGTAATAAATAATAATAAATAATAATAAATAAATCCATCCCTCAGCCAACCACAAAACGAAGTAATTCACTTCTTGGTTAGACTGGCCAATCAGAACGCAAAGCAAGTGAATGCAGCCGGCGCTAAGCGCGGGAAAACGAGCGTGACTAAATTGTTGTTGGTTTAAGGTCTGTGCATGATTGGTTAATAAAGTTCGCGCAAGTTTTTTTGGTCCAATCACAGAGCAAACCAAAACCCAAGCGATCGCGTGCTTACTTTCGACGCTTAATAGAAAACTGCTCCAAGCCATGGAATCAAGAGGCGACTTTGTAATGAAATTGTGATGCGGCATAAGTGGGAAGTGGGGAATGAAGCAATTCATTAGTTTACCATGTCCATGGACTTACTAAGGAACGTCACTGAGCGTTTGAATCTCCCTAGTGGGCCAATTTATAGCCTACGACTGAAGCAAGCGTTCCTATAGGAGCGAAGATTTCTGCATTCTGGCGGCGGAAACATTGGGGTGAGAGAGATCTCGCCCCAACTTTCCCGTTTCCGTTTTTCCCCCACTCATTCTTTTAATCCTAAACTGAAAGAGGAATAAACAGAATAGCCCCAAGAGAATGCGCCTTAAAACTGAGTGTCCTGTGAAACCGGAGTAGCTTTTTCCAGGGAAGGTAACATTTCGGTACATTAAGTGCATAACTTGTACTGCGCTGCACCTCGTGGTTCATAAATGCTCTGTCAATGGAGTTGCATTTATCTGGTGGGATTTGGATGCTCTGTCGGTTAGCCCTCATTGACGTTATTCGATTCATATCCGTCGTCACAGAGATTTGTCACGATTCTCCCGCTTGAGCCTCAACTGACCGTAAGATAGTTGCAGCCCAAAACCGAGACCATAACTTACCACGAAGTAATTCACTGGTTCACATCCTCGTGAAAAAGCAACAGAATTTGCAAGTCACATTTCCAAAAACCTTGAGAAACGAAACGCATGATCATTGTGATTGTTAACCAGTATTCAATGATGGTCATAGCTACCATCAAGGCCAAAAGTACGTGCGGCACTCAACGAAAAGAAACCTTTTCTTTCAACACGTTACTTCTCTCGCCACGTCCTCGTAATATATGGTATAGGCAGTAATAATACCATTTCTGTACCCCTTCGGAACACGTTCCCACTCTACCATGCTTTCAGAACGATTCAGGCAACTTTCTCGGGCTCCACTTGCCCGACGCGACTTTCGGAGAGCCCCATCGACTTACCTGGAAACGGTCAGCGTCGAATTGCGTCCGAATGTTGCCTTGGAGGTGATAGCCGGTTAAGTTAAATAATCTTGGCTTGCAAACGATTGACATTCGACTTAGCTTCTGCTCAGTCGAACCATCTGGGCTTACAGACGAGTCGACTCGGTTCAGGTATAGTGGACATGCATGTCAGTCTTATCGGCAGCATTCAATATTGAACTTACCGTCAGTATTCGCTTTTAGAGGATCACTCAATGGTCCATCACCCTTTGAAGTTGCAGCCAAAATCCGAAAGCGTTCTCTAGCCTTTGCCTTTCAGGTGGTACTCGGCACACACAAAAGAACATCACACAAGCAAGTATTCTTTCCCAATTGATGGATCAAGCGATCAGTTTCCTTGTCGCTCCATCGTCTTGCTTTTTGGTCGTTACCATAGACACAAACTGTCTCTCTGGTAACGGCTCGATTTGTAGTCACAATGCGCGTGCGCGCGTGCAACATGTTGGTTGAGAGGAACAAAATTTCACACATCCAACATGCGAACAAAAGAAATGTTGGACGATGTTGGATCGAATGTTTGATGCTGTATCAAACATGTTCCAACATCATCCAACATCTTGAATGGTCATCAAACACGGTGGCCAAACGATAAAATGTTGGTTCATCCAGCATGTTGGATCGTCCAACATTTATCGTTTGGCCGGGCCTTTACCCGACGCTACTTCCGGGGAGTCCCATCGACTTCCCTGAGAACGGTCGGAAAGTCGCTAGACGATTAACATTTGACTTAGCTTAGACTATTCGACTCTGCTCAGTCGAACCGTTTGGCCTTACAAACGAGTCGACTCGATTCTGGAATAGTTGACATTCATGTCAGTATTATCGGCAGCATTCAATATTAAACTTACCGTGAGTATCCGCTTTTACAGAATCACTCAATGGTCCATCACCCTTTGAAGTTGCAGCCAAAATCCGAAATGAATATTTAGCCTGCTGCCTAAGTCCACTAATAATCTCTCGTGAGGCAGGTGCAGTGATGTCCACCGTTGTTTCTTCGCTCTTCTCCACATCCATGTAGTATATAGTGTATCGAATAATAATGCCATGTCTGGACCCCTCAGGAACAGGATCCCACTCCACCAGAATACTAGTGCTGTTAAGCGTGGTTACGTTGGTTAGTTTAGGAGATGCGGATGGTTCTGCAACATAAATTCGAACCCTTGAGGAAAATGCGCATAGCTATGAGGGCAACTTGATTAATCGGTAGCCTAAGAGGGATCGAGACTCTTACAATGAAACAGCAACTTAGAACCACGCCCTCAATGCAATCACTCTATTGTCACAAACAATTGAGATTTGAACAAAAGCAGCCCAGCGATTTCCTTATCTTAAGGCTTCGTGGCCAGACGGGGGTCGTATTTTACGGAGTTCCAATCAGGTATTTTTTTAGTAAGACAAGTGAAGAGACCTTTCTCCAAAATGGCGGCCGCGTATTAAAAGATGTTAAAATGAAAAACGTCCACCGGCAGTAGAAAAAGGATCTTTAGTTCATTAATCCTACCGAGATTCAACATATCAGGTGTTATATCGGCTGACAAAACGTAAGTTGAAAACTGAAAAATTTGCAGGCGTTTGCATGACTGCGGGAATGGCGTATACCCTTGTCATATAAACGTCTGCAAATTTTTCAGTTTTCAACTTACGTTTCCTCAGTCGATGTAACATCTGATACGCTGAGTCTTTAAACGGATACTAAACTAAAGGTGCTCTTTCTGATGTTGTTATACGTTTTTCATTTTAACTTATTTCAACTTGCAGTCGCCATTATGGAGAAAGGTCTATTAAAAAACAACAGTAGTAAAAAATGGTTTGGGCTTTTAATGTTATGGCGAGCATCGCAGTATTCAGTTTTTTTCAGGCTTCATTGCAGCTGCTTAAGACTTAAAACAACAAGAACAAAATTCACCTATGCAGTTTTCCAAAAAAAATATCTATATCTATATCTATCTATATATAAGCAGTTTAGTGTGCTTCCCGAGCCAAAGAATGATGTCAATACCAAAAGGATCGCAATGGATTTGCAGTCCAATCCGGCTCAGCGTATAATAAAAGTTTATTAAAATAGAAACCGAACATGGACAACTTTTGATATTAAAACTGGAAAAAATGAGAACTTTATAAAACGTTTCGGTCTCACGACCTTCATCAGTTTATACAAGTGTGTTTTCAAATGAAGTTTAAATAGGATTTCACAACAATTAATGAACAATACTCTGAATAAGTTACGCTACAAATTGAAAGAGAGTTTACAATAGTGTAACAACAAGGACAACTGTGAAACCGAAAAAATACGTGTAACAATGTTACTAATAAGCTATACAAATTAAAAAGTTTAAAAGTTAGAAAGTGATAAAAACTACAATCATGTCTCAAGAAACCGCAGCCAGATGGAAAAAAACTCTTCGAAGTCATGCATAATGTATGAAGATTCTTGAATGGAATTCCTGTCTTTACCAGGTTTAATATCAAAGTTGTCCATGTTCGGTTTCCATTTTAACAAATTTATATATATATATATAGCTGAATTAAAAAACATCGTCAACTTTTACATGCAGAATCCGGGATGGAGCTGCTGCCATCCACCTAAAGGTAAAGCTTAAAATCATAGGGGAGGGGGCCCGTCAAGGCTGGTTGAGTTGAAGTCTACAGGGCATTGGCTAACACACCACACGAAATAAACGTGTCCAGCTCTATAACAGGGCAGCTAAAGTAAATCCAAACTTGGCTGTCCCTTGACTTTTTCAAGGGAAACTGAGAACAATTTGTTTCAACTCTTGACGTATTCCATGAATGCAAATCCCGCAATTGTGCACTCGAGGAGGGCTGCCATGTTGGCTAGGGCACTCCGTGTTTGAGGCAAACATGGAACTGTAGAGAACTGGAGTACTATTTAAAGAATGCAATTATTATTATTATTATTATTATTATTATTATTATTATTATCGTTTTTTTTGGGGGGGGGGTTGGATTGGATTATTTTGAAATGGTACGGCTCAGTGGCCACTATGAGTGATGTAAATAACTTGACTTCTCCTTAATTAAAGTTGTTTTCGAAGGTCTAAGTTTGAAATCTCTTGAAAGCACAAGATTGACAGCTCTGACATTACACGTGCATGGTAAGAAAAGAGTAAGAGTGCATTGGCTAAAACAAATTTCACAGCCAGCAGTTCTCATGCCAAGAAAATCAGCTATACAAATTCACTATAATATTTAAATAATGGACTGCACACATAGCATCTGGCTTAGCTGTGCGTTAATTTTCACCAAAGCGCGTCAGGGGCGTAGCTAGCCTTTAAGACATGAAGCACGGGTTTTGCAAGAATTTTTAGTAAGACCACCTGCTCTTCGTTAGACATTGGCAAAATTTGATACACTCGACTTATGCTGTACAACTTGGGCTTAAATGGAAAAAATGGCTGGCTATGCCCCTGCGCGTTCACAAACTGTTTCAGAGGGTTCTGAGAAACAGTGATGTTAATTAAGAAGTAAGGAAACTGTTTGCGTGTACTTACTGTCTTCATCTGTAGAGACGTTAATTATGGGACTGGGTGGCCCACCACCCTTGATTGTAGAAGCCAATACTTGAATGCTGTAAAATGTATACTTAATAAGACCATCCAAGTCCATTTGATGACTGGGGGATTGCACTATTACTTGTTTTGCTCCCTCCTGTGTTCTTTCTTCTGTCCTCCAATAGATCACAGTGTAACTTTCGATATTACCGTGCTGCTTGTCAATTGGTACCTCATCCCATTCAACTAGAATCGACGTTGAGCTTATATGGTGTCCTCTTACATTATCGGGAGGAGCACCAGGCGCTGAACAATAAAAACGAGGGCAAATCAATCAACATTAGGAGAGAGCCCAGTAATACAGGAACGTGAATTCTCTGAGAATTTTGATTAGTCATTACTTATGGTGTATCAGAGGAAAGACACATCTATGACATCACTGATGATGAAGTACTCAATATATGTGAAATGATCCCCCCCCCCCCCACTGCTTCATTTTCTCTCTTCAATATATAAAAAGGAACAGATCTCATTTTTCCGATGGACTGTCTATGTTCACTCAGTAATCGATCACAGACGCTACGAATATGTAGCACGAACATCACTGACAAACTCGAAGGCCACTTCCCCCACTATGACGTCACATGCCACGCATGCAGAGCAAGAACCACGGTAAAACAGTGACGTGTCCATTAATCTGAGCCAGGAAAAAATGGCGAGCAAAGCGAGAAGACAAAGATTAAAGCTTAAGTCATGACCGACGCTAAAATGCATTAGAAAAATGTCAACTTGACACCCTCCGTATTAAGTACTGCTTTCCCGCAATCTGGTAATCTTGTTTAAATCTGAAGATCCCTCTCTACCATCTAGGCCTCAGTTTTGAGACAAAGCTCTAATATTTGGCTTTGTCTATATTCTAGTTTAGGAGAGTTATGATATCCTGTTCACAAATGCATAAAATCACCTGCTTGGTTTGTTGGGACGTTAGTAACGTTGCTGTATGGACCATCTCCCTTGATGGTAGAAGCCAAAACGCTGATGTCGTACCCCTGATTCCTTATCAGACCAGTCAAGTTTGCTTGCATTGTTGGAGCCTCAATCGTAGTTGTGTTAACAGATGCATTTACACTTATTCCTCCTATTGCTTGATACCGCACGGTATAACGTTTTATGATTCCGTTTTTGTCAGAATCGGGGACCTCGCCCCACTGCACAAGGATACTTGTGGATGTTGTATCAATTGCTTTTAATCCAATCGGAGCAGCACTGGGTTCTAAGAAAAATATATTGTGGGTGACACTGGGTCATTTGCAGTTGAAGATGTTTCAATCATTGAAATATTGTCAAGTTATTTTTTTTAAAGTTTAATACGATATAATAAGGGTCGAATTACCACCGTAAAGCCTGGTTTTCACTAGCGACGCAAGCACAAGCGCAAGCATAAGCGCAAGCAGAAGAAATTCATGTCAAGTGAAAACCAACATAACGCAAGCACAAGCAGAGAACGCAACGCATAAGCGCAAGCACAAGGAAAAGGAAAAATTTTGATCCTTGCGCTTGTGCTTGCGCTTATGCTTGCGTTGAGCCCGTTTTCACGGTGAAATAAGCGCTCTCGTGCTTGCGCTTATGCTTGTGCTTATGCTTGCGTCGCTAGTGAAGACCAGGCTTAAGACAATTACAAAGCTGACGTTTCGAGCGTTAGCTCTTCGTCAGAGCGAAATTTAGAAAAAATATAAGACAATCTTTCCCATTCCAATACACACGGCACATCTTTACATAAATTACAGAATAAATTAATTAACTATAATTGATTACTAAAAATTTAAAACGGAAGAAAAGGGGCGGGGGTGTGG
>BLFK01000908.1:619907-653815 GCA_014634185.1 Astreopora myriophthalma
AAAAAAAATGGTTAAAGAGTTCTGGCAAAGTACCTTTGTGCCATGCATGTAAAAATTTAAGAGCATGCAGGCGATATACATTAGTTACCGTTAACATTTCCAAGATATTAAGTGAAGGTAGTGCACTATCTGTATTTTTGCCAGATAGAGTTGCAAAGAACATTAACCTAATAACATGATTTTGCTTAGTTTGTTTTTTTTGCAAATTTGCTTTGCTAGTAACTTTTTTTCTTTTTTCTCCCTGCACAACTCGCCTCGACTAGCTCACACTATATGCGAGTTGCACATGTTCTTCTTTAAATTGTTAAATATTAATAAAGTTGTAAGTTGTAAGTACTTTCACTGGACATGTAATTGTATCGTGCCATTGATTTCTTTATAACATCACATATCAAATGTCTGTTTTAGAACCCGATGGTGGCCCGGTGAGTAAATATAACTAACCGAGATGGAACCGAGATAACGAAATCAAGGGAGCAGGGTTGGCGCAGTGCTGAGAGCACTCGCCTTCCACCAATGTGGCCCAGGTTCGATTCCCGGTCTCGGCGTCACATGTGGGCTGAGTTTGCTGGTTTCTCTACTCTGCTTCGAGAGGTTTTTCTCTCCACAAAAAACAACATTTGATTTGATTTGTTCTGATTTCAGTTGATTTGTAGTCTCCCCCATTGGTAGAGCACTCGCTAAATAACATGAGACTTAAACAAAGTGATTACTATTATTATTATTATTATTAGTGCTGCCCCAGGCTACAATAGCATATGAAATATAAGGATAGATAAGATTATAATAGATCTGCGTGAGAGGTATCTGTTTGAGAGATAGATAATGCCTCAACTTAGAGATTACTCCTGTATTCCGTGAAAGCGTTGAACATACATATGAGATGTGGTATTTCCAAGTTAAAGAACTGTCGATCAATACTCCCAAATATTTAATGTGGTCCTTACGCTCTGAGGCATGGCATGATCCATCTCGGTTAGTTATATTTACTCACTGGGGCACCATCGGGTTCCAAAACAGACATTTGATATGTGATGTTATAAAGAAATCAATGGCGCGATACAATTACATGTCCAGTGAAAGTGTTACGGTAAAAATTCAATATCAATGCACAAGTGAAAGTAATACAGCAATTATTATGTTAACGAAATCATCGCCATAGAAACGAAACACACAAAAAGCCGATGGTTTTGTTACGAGAAAGTGGAGGAAAAAAAAAAAAAAAGGTACCGACGCTGAGGCAAATAAAGAACGCAAGAAAAGCTTGCTGTCCTGTGTATATGTCGCAGTTCAAATTGACATTCAGGTTAAAACACCCTGGCTATTTACTACTAATCAAGAATTACTGGCTTAGGAGACGAAGCAAAGTTAATTGAGAATCAAACTACGATTAAATAATTTAAACCTCAATTTCAATTTAAACTATGAAATAAACAAACTTCTTCTAACTTTTGGCGGCCATAACAATATTTGACAACAATGCTGAAAACCCCCTTATTGCACAGAAAGTAAACCAAAATAAAACCAAGCACTTTGTACTTACTGTCTTGATCTGTGATAACAACGATAGCTGCACTGACATTTCCACCTCCCTTTATAGTAGATGCAAACACTGTGATGCTGTAGTTGGTGTATTCATTCAGACCCGTCAGTGTAACATTGGTTCCTGGAGCAGTGACATCAGTAGTTACATTGGCACCACTAGGTAATGCCCTGTAGGTAACTGTGTAACTTAATATAACACCATTTTGATCAGAAGCTGGTACATCATCCCATCGGACGAAAATGCTTTTAGAGGTCACGTTGTATCCACTGACATTAACTGGAGGAGCATTTGGCCCTGTAGAGAAATGACGAGAGAAGAAAGCTGAAGGATTGAGCTTCTTATAGATTACACTACAGTAATGCAAACTTAAGACGTGAAAATAGCTCACAAATGAAAATCAAGTCAGCTTGTAAGTGAAAGTCAGTTGGTAACATCACAATACAAGAGAACGTTTTGGGGGTACAAGACGAGTGTCCCTTGTCCACATGAGACACTTTGCCAATGGATCATTACATATATTATCCACAACCGGCATAATAAGCAAACAGTGCATTCTTGCATAAACTTACTGTCTTCATCTGTGATGACAATGATGGCTGCACTGACATTTCCACCTCCCTTTATAGTAGATGCAAACACTGTAATGCTGTAGTTGGTGTATTCATTCAGACCCGTCAGTGTAACATTGGTTCTTGGAGCAGTGATATCAGTAGTTACATTGGCACCACTCGGTAACGCCCTGTGGGTAACCGTGTAACTTAATATAACACCATTTTGATCAGAAGCTGGTATTTCATCCCATCGGACGAAAATGCTTTTCGAGGTCACGTTGTATCCAGTGACATCAACTGGAGGAGCATTTGGCCCTGTAGAGAAATGGCGAGAAAAGAAAGCTAAAGGATTGAGCTTCTTTAGATTACACTACAGTAATGCAAACTTAAGACGTGAAAATAGGTCACAAATGAAAATCAAGTCAGGTTGTAAGTGAAAGTCAGTTGGTAACATCACAATACAAGAGAACGTTTTGGGGGTACAAGACGAGTGTCCCTAGTTCACATGAGACACTTTGCCGATGGATCATTACATTACCCACAACCGGCATAACATAAGCAAACAGTGCATTCGTGCATAAACCTACTGTCTTCATCTGTGATGACAATGATGGCTGCACTGACATTTCCACCTCCCTTTATAGTAGATGCAAACACTGTGATGCTGTAGTTGGTGTATTCATTCAGACCCGTCAGTGTAACATTGGTTCTTGGAGCAGTGACATCAGTAGTTACATTGGCACCACTCGGTAACGCCCTGTAGGTAACCGTGTAACTTAATATAACACCATTTTGATCAGAAGCTGGTACTTCATCCCATCGGACGAAAATGCTTTTAGAGGTCAAGTTGTATCCACTGACATTAACTGGAGGAGCATTTGGCCCTGTAGAGAAATGGCGAGAGAAGAAAGCTCAAGCATCATACCGAATTGTTTGAAGATTACACTTTCGGGTAAGTCCAGTTACCTGTGATTACACGAGCTTAGCTTTGACTGCTATGATTTCCTTTTTGTCACTGGCATTTTAGTTTCATGTTAATTCCACATAAACCACGCTAAGTCATTGGAATAAACCATCTGAATTTCTTTTGGTTCATCATGGTTTATTAGCGTCGAGGAACTCGCTATCCCGAGGCCATAGTTTTTAAATTATGCGGCCTTTGAATTCCGCGAAAGACAAGTGTGTATTTATGCGTTTTTCTGTTGGCTAAGGAATAGATGAAGCAGACGACATTTTGTCACAGAGGGCTGAGAGTATGGGCTCTAGTGTGCGGGGGCTCTTCCGGTCACAGGTTCAGTTACAGATACCCTGCAAATGTTCACAACCTCTCAGTCTGATTTCAGTGGATCAGTATAGCACAACCTGTAATTTCATTGGACCAGTATAGGACAACCTCTGATTTCATTGGATCAGTATACGACGCAGCTCTATTGTTTTCAGGATTAGCGTCCACTGATTTTGTAGTATGATTGTTCGGTCCATTGTCTCATAAACCAATCCCGAGAGCGGTTGTAATAGCTGGGCATTCGTTTTTATCAAACTAGGATGAAATCATTTGAACCTGAATTTCGTTTTAAACTATGACACTAACTCCTTCTAACTTTTGGTGGTCATAAAAACCTCTTATTTCACAGAACGTAAACCAAAACAAAACCAAGCACGCTGTACTTACTGTCTTCATCTGTGATGACAATGATAGCGGCACTGACATTTCCACCTCCCTTTATAGTAGATGCAAACACTGTAATGCTGTAGTTGGTGTATTCATTCAGACCCGTCAGTGTAACATTGGTTCTTGGAGCAGTGACATCAGTAGTTACATTGGCACCACTCGGTAACGCCCTGTAGGTAACCGTGTAACTTAATACAACACCATTTTGATCAGAAGCTGGTACTTCATCCCAACGAACGAAAATGCTTTTAGACGTCACGTTGTATCCACTGACATTAACTGGAGGAGCATTTGGCCCTGTAGAGAAAATGCGAGAGAGGAAAGCTCAGGCAATGAGGTGTTTATAGATTGCACTAGAGTAATGCAAACTTAAGACGTGAAAATAGCTCACAAATGAAAATCAAGTCAGCTTGTAAGTGAAAGTCAGTTCAAACATCACAATACAAGAGAACGTTTTGGGGGTACAAGACGAGTGTCCCCTGTCCACATGAGACACGTTTCCCATAGATCATTACATTGTTATCCACAACTGGCATAATAAGCAAACAGTGCATTCTTGCATAAGCTTACTGTTGAAAAGAATAGCGCTAATATGCCACTGAGCACAGAACAAAAACTTCACACTTAAGTATAGCCTTTGTGGCGTTAAGGTCAAACAGGCGTTCGATAATACTATCTTCCAAAAGGCTTAGTTCACACCACGTCATTAGGACCCTCCGTTGGGAAAAACCTGACTACGCGAACTCGACTCTATAAATACCGCAATTTTAAAAAGACCCGGTTTGTTAGTTGGAATCCTTCGTTCGTTTTGTTATAACTTAGTTTTCTTTTAAGTTAGTTTTAAGAGATGTAAGCTATATCATCGAAACACTTACTGTCTTCATCTGTGATGACAGTGATGGCTGCACTGACATTTCCACCTCCCTTTATAGTAGATGCAAACACTGTAATGCTGTAGTTGGTGTATTCATTCAGACCCGTCAGTGTAACATTGGTTCTTGGAGCTGTGACATTAGTAGTTACATTGGCACCACTCGGTAACGCCCTGTAGGTAACCGTGTAACTTAATACAACACCATTTTGATCAGAAGCTGGTACTTCATCCCAACGAACGAAAATGCTTTTAGACGTCACGTTGTATCCACTGACATTAACTGGAGGAGCATTTGGCCCTGTAGAGAAAATGCGAGAGAGGAAAGCTCAGGCAATGAGGTGTTCATAGATTGCACTAGAGTAATGCAAACTTAAGACGTGAAAATAGCTCACAAATGAAAATCAAGTCAGCTTGTAAGTGAAAGTCAGTTTCTAATATCACAATACAAGAGAACGTTTTGGAGTAAAAGACGAGTGTCCCCTGTCCACGTGAGACGCTCTGCCCATAGACAATTACACTATTACCCACAACTAGTATAATAAGCAAACTGTGCATTCTTGTATAAACTTACTGTCTTCATCTGTGATGACAATGATGGCTGCACTGACATTTCCACCTCCCTTTATAGTAGATGCAAACACTGTAATGCTGTAGTTGGTGTATTCATTCAGACCCGTCAGTGTAACATTGGTTCTTGGAGCTGTGACATTAGTAGTTACACTGGCACACCTCGGTAACGCCCTGTAGGTAACCGTGTAACTTAATATGACACCATTTTGATCAGAAGCTGGTACTTCATCCCATCGAACCAAAATGCTTTTAGAGCTCAAGTTGTATCCACTGACATTAACTGGAGGAGCATTTGGCCCTGTAGAGAAAATGCGAGAGAGGAAAGCTCAGGCAATGAGTTGTTTATAGATTGCACTAGAGTAATGCAAACTTAAGACGTGAAAATAGCTCACAAATGAACATCAAGTCAGGTTGTAAGTGAAAGTCAGTTTCTAATATCACAATACAAGAGAACGTTTTGGAGTCAAAGACGAGTGTCCCCTGTCCACGTGAGACGCTCTGCCCATAGACAACTACAGTATTACCCACAACTGGCATAATAAGCAAACTGTGCATTCTTGTATAAACTTACTGTCTTCATCTGTGATGACAACGATGGCTGCACTGACATTTCCACCTCCCTTTATAGTAGATGCAAACACTGTAATGCTGTAGTTGGTGTATTCATTCAGACCCGTCAGTGTAACGTTGGTTCTTGGAGCAGTGACATTAGTAGTTACAATGGCACCACTCGGTAACGCCCTGTAGGTAACCGTGTAACTTAATATAACACCATTTTGATCAGAAGCTGGTACTTCATCCCATCGAACCAAAATGCTTTTAGAGCTCACGTTGTATCCACTGACATTAACTGGAGGAGCATTTGGCCCTGTAGAGAAATAGCGAGAGAAGAAATCTCAAGCATCGAGTTGTTTATAGATCACCCTAGAGCAATGAAAACGTAAAGCCGGTGACACACAGTTCAACATTTTTTGATCAACAAATCTTGCAGCTTCCTGCAAAACGAATGTTGAACAGTGTGTCATGCCACGTTGAATGTTGAAATAGGCCATTCAACATGTTGAACGCAGTTGAACAAAACTAGAGACAAGCTCTATTCCATTCAACAAGTTGCTGCAACATTGTTCAACATTTGCTGAGCAACAAAAGCTGCACGATGTTGAACCGTGTGTCACCAGCTTAAGACGTGAAAATAGCTCACGAATGAAAATCAAGTCAGGTTGTAAGTGAAAGTCAGTTTCTAACATCGCAGTACGAGAAAACGTCTTCAGGTACAAGACGAGTGTCCCTTGTCCACATGAGACACTTTGCCCATGGATCATTACATTATTATCCACCACCGGCATAATAAGCAAACAGTGCATTCTTTCATAAACAAACAGTGCATTCTTGCATAAACTTACTGTCTTCATCTGTGATGACAATGATGGCTGCACTGACATTTCCACCTCCCTTTATGGTAGATGCAAACACTGTAATGCTGTAGTTGGTGTATTCATTCAGACCCATCAGTGTAACATTGGTCCTCGGAGCAGTGACATTAGTAGTTATTTTGGCACCACTCGGTAACGCCCTGTAGGTAACTGTGTAACTTAATATAACACCATTTTGATCAGAAGCTGGTACTTCATCCCATCGGACGAAAACGCTTTTAGAGGTCAAGTTGTATCCACTGACATTAACTGGAGGAGCATTTGGCCCTGTAGAGAAATGCCAAGAGAAGAAAGCTCAAGGATTGAGCTTCTTATAGATTACACTACAGTAACGCAAACTAAAGACGTGAAAATAGCTCACAAATGAAAATCAAGTCAGGTTGTAAGTGGAAGTCAGTTTCTAACATCACAATACAAGAGAACGTTTTGGGGGTACAAGACGAGTGTCCCTTGTCCACATGAGACACTTTGCCCATGGATCATTACATATATTATCCACAACCGGCATAATAAGCAAACAGTGCATTCTTGCATAAACTTACTGTCTTCATCTGTGATGACAGTGATGGCTGCACTGACATTTCCACCTCCCTTTATAGTAGATGCAAACACTGTAATGCTGTAGTTGGTGAATTCATTCAGACCCGTCAGTGTAACATTGGTTCTCGGAGCAGTCACATTAGTAGTTAGATAGGCACCACTCGGTAATTCCCCGTAGGTAACTGTGTAACTCAATATAAGACCATTTTGATCAGGAGTTGGAACTTTGTCCCACTGAACATATATACTGGTAGGGCTGACGCTGTTTCCACGAACATTCCCTGGTGGTGCACTTGGCTCTGTAAATGGTATGAAAGTAATTAATGGCGGTCTGACTCTACAGGTCAATTATTGTTTGTGCTGCAGGATTGTTAATACCAGAAGTGGGTATTTTTATTTTATTTGTAATTTTTAGAATGGAGTTAAATGAGATTATCTATAATCATAGTTAAATGGGAGATTGTCTGTTGGCCAGCAAGTGATCGCTCAACGCATGCGCATTTAAGTCATTGCTGCAGAAGTTTGCCCTCAAGTTGAGTCACTGCTGCAGAGGTTTGCTTCAGTTGCTTTGCCATTTTTTGCTGCATTTGCCCCCTCCCTCCCACCTCTTGGTTATGTGATCGGACTTGGTATCAGGTATGTTCTCTTTGTGTTCTTTATTCTCCACTGAGACATCAGTGTGACAGGTGCCAGGGGGTGATGACCCATGGCAGGTTGCCATGGTTACTCCCTTCATTTGCATTTTGCTCAGAATCATTTGCCTATTGCCTGCATTGCTCTAAATTGGCACCTGCCCTCCACTAAATATTGCTTACCGACAAGTTAAATGCTATTTAACTTAGTTAACGACTAAGGGCAAGGTTGCTCAGTTGTGTGGTAAGAATGGCGTGGCATTTCGTCGTATGGCGGAGGTATGGGCAGCCTTTTAGCATTAGGGTTATCTTGTGTATGTTCCTTACTGCATTTTGGCCTGTCATGCGGTGCCAGTGGGTTCTCAAGGGGTCAGCAGTTTTCCCCCAGGCATCATGTGCATGCAGTTTTACTTAGCTCTGCATGAGTGGTGTACAGCAAATTTGCATTCCTGTTAGTGTTGCCCCTCCCTCCCTTCCTGACAGTATTATTATTTCTAATATTATTATTATTTTTCCTCCACTGAACTCGTTGTTCAGTGTGATGGGTGCTTGGTGTGCAGCCGGGTTTGGCAGGCAGGGCTCGTGGCTGAGTTGCAGGTAAGGCAGGCTTGTGGGATGTTATACCTCCCTGGGTTGTTGGCGGTACCAGCCCCTAGTTACCTGGGCACCCAGTCTCCATTTGCGATGCAGGCGTCAATGACTGTTTTTAGTGAATTAAGGTGCTTCGTTGCATTTTGCTGTTATTTGAAGTCCAAGTGTTTCTGACTATTTTTTGTAAAAAAGCTGCATTTTTACAAAATAAATAAAATTATTTGTAAATTCAGGTTTCTTAAAGTATTGTTTTTCACACACACACACACACACACACACACACACACATACAATTATACATGGGTATATACATACAATTTTAGTGTGAACTTTTAATTATGCTGAATGTTTGTAGGGCTCTCATTATATTAAGGGAGGAACCAATAACATGTCACTTACATGTATGAGTATGCTTTACAGGACATTGATCAATCTCACAGGTGAAATTGCTCTTGTTAGTACATGTATGGCAGTAATATGCACATAAAGAAACAAGTTTGTGACATGTACAAAAGACCCAAGGCACAGATGACTTAACTAGAACTGAATGAGGTCCCTGTTCTAGGATACAGTCTGTACAGTTGTACTTACTGTCTTCGCCTGTTGTGGTGGAAATGGGCTCACTTGCAATTCCAGTTCCTTTGGAAGTGGAAGCAGCCACTCTGATTTGGTAGGATGTGTGTTCATTCAGATCTGTTAGTGTCACATTTCTTGACGGAGCAGCCACTACCTTCGTCTCTGCAGGACTACCTTCAGGTCCCTTGTAGGTAACTCTGTAAT
Source organism: Astreopora myriophthalma (assembly GCA_014634185.1). Classification (NCBI taxonomy): domain Eukaryota; kingdom Metazoa; phylum Cnidaria; class Anthozoa; order Scleractinia; family Acroporidae; genus Astreopora; species Astreopora myriophthalma. Next base: position 629,097 of record BLFK01000908.1, read on the forward strand.
TCAATATCACACCATTTTGTTTATCTAGTGAAACTTCACCCCAGCTGACAAAAATGGTTGTAGAGCTTGTGTTGAATGCCTGGACAGGAGATGGAGCAGCAGTTGGCTCTGTGGAAAAAAAATCAATAAATGTGGCACCAAAACAAAGCAAAACAAGATATAATACATTTTGAGATAATATGAATTACATCATGCATATACAAAGATCAGCATACAAGGGATCATAGCTCAATGAGTTTGAAACTGTGAAGATGTCACATGTAAATTAAAGTTGTGAACACGAAAAGCAGGTCTGTAGTATTAAGAAATATAATAATTGGTGCATGATTCACAGATCTTCATTGGGCTTTCATTGGACTGTCTGATCACATAGTCTCTTTTTATTTCACTCTAATATGAGTGTAATGCCAATGGAATGCCTGTAAAACTCAACACTATAAACAAAACTAGTGAAAGACTTTGAAAACTGAAATTGCTTGGATTCTGGGAAAATTTAGGACAAAAATCCTAGCTTAAAGCAGAGCAAAGGCAACCTGTATGGGAGACCAGGAGATTCCTTCAGTATCTGGAAGACTCCTGGATAATTAGGGAGAGTTGACATAATTATATGCAAGTTGCCTGTTTGGTTGGCAGCAGGCTAGCTTCTTTTACCAATCAACAAACTTGCAAGTTTGAAACTGAATAAGAGGCTCCAAGTCTAGATGGAAAAAAGCCCTCCCTCTTGCACCGGAAAGCAAAGCACCCCTGTAGGTTTACTAGCATTGTAACTTTAAAACATTAGTTTCAGGTGTTTTATAACCCTCAGAGAGGAAGCACCATGGCCAGGGTTTTAAATTAAACATAATTTAACACTTGAAGTTCCCGGTGCCTTGCAATGGGAGCCAGCTGACTTTTGAAACCCCTGAATAGCATACAGTAGGCTGAGGAGAATTGACAGGCCCTATTTTAACAAGAGTTGATTGTTATGTTCTGCACACTGGTTTGCCTGTTTGCATGGCAATGCAGCAATATGAATTCCTGTTATTTCGCAGCACTTGCAATGCGAATGAGTAAAATACACTAACTGCCCCTTGCTGAATAAACAGTTCCTCTATTTGCTTAAGTGTTCACCGTGTTTGCTTGAGGCATTTTGTTCTTGGTGCCTGTAAATCTAGCATATAATTATACAAAACATGGACCCCGGTCCATGGAGCACCCATGTGCATCCGGTCCATGGATCACCCTAACCCTAATGCTAACCTTAGGCCTAAATGCTACACTAAGAGAATGTTAAGGCCTAAGGTTAGTATTAGTGAAGGTTAAGGGTTGTTTCAGTATTGGTAAAAACGATAACCTGAGACCTGAACTGTGACCTGTGTGTTAGACCCAGTCCACAGGGGTGGTCCATGGACCGGGTCCATGTTTTGTAGACGTCCCTGGATCAACGCAGATCAATGTAAAAACGAATAAGTCCTTGATTAATAACCCCAACCCTAACCCTAACCTTAGACTTAACATGAGCAAATCTTACCATATTTGCAAATGAAAACCTGTTTTTACATCGATCTGAGCTGAGTGATCTGAGTTGATCTGGTCAGACATTTGTACCTGCCCAATGAAAACCAATACGTTGCAACTTACGGCCCTTTCCTTTTGTCAGAACTGGCCAGCCAGACTGGTTAGTTTGGAAATAAAATGCAACAATTTAAATTAACAGTTGCATGATATTCCCTCACATTCTTTTAGAGGAGTATATACCATCCTCTGAAGTGTGCTTTTTTGAAGGCGTTTTAGAGCCAGCCTTTCCAAATGCCCATTCTGGCCGGTCAGTTCTGTCAAATGGAAAGTGCCCTTAGCTACATTAGTCATTTTCCCGGTGAAACCGAGTGAAACCAAGTTGTAAATTACTTTGATCTGTGGTTAGCTTAAGGGTGTGCTTCCTTCAGAATGTGATTCCATGGTGTAATTACAGTCGAATTACTTTGCTGCACTTATGTCCAGAATTGCACCTAATTAGATGAACACTCAATTTTGATATTTATCATGAGGTGTCCCATTAAGTCTAAGTGCCTAGTGCCATTTCTAACAATTAGGATAACGTTAGTGTTAGGGTTATTTTTGGGTTACGGTAAATGCGACTGTTTATGTTTACTTGAAAAGCACAGTTTGGGGGACGCTTTGTGACGTTTATTGCTTGTATTTCTGGACAAAAGTGACGTTCAACATGAGGAGAAGAGCAAGGGGACACTTCGTGACGCTTATCAAAATCTGCGTGCATCTAATTAGGTGCAATTCTGGACATATCTGCTTTGCTTGTGGTTTTACATCACTCAATCAAAAACTGATCTATTGCTGTATTTGTGAAATATTATATTCAGTCACATACACACATCTCATTGAGCATGGTCTTAACAAATAATATAAGTTGATGATATGTTGTTTTTTTTTAAAGTATGAATGAGATTTATTATTCCACCACCAAAACAAAATAATGTTCTTTTTGACTTCATTTTTTAAAAGAGTGTGCTGAAATACATTCTGCATAATCTGTCCATGTGTATGTATAGTGCATACAACTCAGTGAAATGTGTTTTATTAACTTTGGTTGTATAAAATTGACTGAAAAGAAAAGAGTGATTGAAACACTACAAATTAGGTCTTCAGTGAGACCAGCCAATTCATCCCTTTTTTCGGTGCTGTTTAATGGCATATTTGTGCATTCTCTTGACCTTATCTGGTAAAATAACAATATACTGGAACAATATACTGATTTATTATTATCATTATTTATTATATATAATTCAATCTGTTGCAGGGTAAGAACAGCTTCCTTTCAGTGGCTGTGAACTTCAAGTCTTCAGCCTACTACAACATTGCATTCATAAACTTACTGTCTTCGTCTGTGGTGACAACAATAGGTGAGAGACACTTTGCCTATAGATAATTACACCACTATTACCACAACTGGCATAATAAGCAAACAGTGCATTCTTGCATAAACTTACTGTCTTCATCTGTGATGACAATGATGGCTGCACTGACATTTCCACCTCCCTTTATAGTAGATGCAAACACTGTAATGCTGTAGTTGGTGTATTCATTCAGACCTGTCAGTGTAACATTGGTTACTGGAGCAGGGACATCAGTAGTTTCATTGGCACCACTAGGTAATGCCCTGTAGGTAACTGTGTAACTTAATATAACACCATTTTGATCAGAAGCTGGTATTTCATCCCATCGGACGAAAATCCTTTTAGAGGTCACGTTGTATCCACTGACATTAACTGGAGGAGCATTTGGCCCTGTAGAGAAATGGTGAGAGAAGAAAGCTGAAGGATTGAGCTTCTTATAGATTACACTACAGTAATGCAAACTTAAGACGTGAAAATAGCTCACAAATGAAAATCAAGTCAGGTTGTAAGTGAAAGTCAGTTTGTAACATCACAATACAAGAGAACATTTTCAGGGTACAAGATGAGTGTCCCTTGTCCACATGAGACACTTTGCCAATGGATCATTACATTATTATCCACAACCGGCATAATAAGCAAACAGTGCATTCTTGCATAAACTTACTGTCTTCATCTGTGATGACAATGATGGCTGCACTGACATTTCCACCTCCCTTTATAGTAGATGCAAACACTGTAATGCTGTAGTTGGTGTATTCATTCAGACCCGTCAGTGTAACATTGGTTCTTGGAGCAGTGACATTAGTAGTTACACTGGCACCACTAGGTAATTCCCTGTAGGTAACTGTGTAACTCAATATAACACCATTTTTATCATCTGCTCGAACTTCTTGCCATTCAACCAAAATACTTTTAGAGCTTGTGTTACGTCCAGTGACATTGACTGGAGAAGCACTTGGGACTGTAGAGAAACAGAGGACATTAGGAAAGTAAAACACCATTTCCACAATCTAAGTAGAGCAAATTTAGGATGTGGAAATTTCACTTAAGCTTAGTACAGTATTTTCCTTTTAACCTTTTGCTTTTAGGACTACCCTACCCCCTACCCATACTATGGAATTCACAATGACTGGTCGTCATTTTTCCACACCTGTCTGTGAACATCTCTCTTCAGACAAGTCCTCACACATTTTCAAACACCTACAAAGCCCAGAACATTGTCGTCAATCTTGCTCTGTGGATTGTTTCGAAATCCTTGATTCTGCCTCCACTAAATTTCAGCTTAAACTTAAGGAGGCTATGCATATTAATTGGGAAAAGCCCAATTTAAACCAACAACCTGACACTTAGGCTTTAGGTTTTATATTCTTTCCAACACTTTGTACTCACTCAAATATGTAATCAATTTTTTGTCACTTTATCATTGATAATTATTAATTATGCATGTCTCACTATATAACGGTTTTTTCCAAATATTTGTAACTGACGATGATGTTCGTAACATCGAAACATGTCTTTTAGTATTAAAAATGCGTAATCTTCTTAAAAATGATGACTCTACTGGGGTAAGTATGAGATAATTCCGGAAAAACATTTTATCATTGATGTACCTTCTTCATCTGTGGTTGCATTCACTATGGAGCTTGCTGCACTTTGTCCAACTGTATTATTTGCAAACACCCTGAAATAGTACTTCCTACCAGGATGGAGGCCTTCAAGGGAAGCATTTAGGCCTGATACTGAGCAGTAAGTGGTGGGCAGTCCTTGACAATTAGCAATGACAAAGCTGCTGCCGTCTTCACTTATCTCCACTGTGTAGGAGTTAATTTCACTGTTCCCATTAAAACCAGCTGTCCAAGAAATTGCCAATGTCCTTGATGTCCTGGATACAAGCATCACATTCTGTGGTGGGTCTGGTTTAACTGTAGATTTGAACAATTGTTTAAATATTATTTATAACATTGGGTTATTCCAGAAAAAATCCACACACCCCCGATGGATGGGGTCGCTTTTTAACCCCCCCTCTCACCTGGATTTCCTGAAGCACAAGACCCCCCCTCCTGTCTGGATTTCCAAGACAAAAGACCCCCCTCCTGCCTGGATTTCCGGGAAAAAAAATTAGGCTTAAATTAAATTTATGTTTAATAGAAAATACGCACAATCACGTCTAGATGTTCTTTTTTTAATTTCTAAAGCTTCGGCTGATATTTAAAATTCTATCACATAGAACTAGAAAAAGGCCAACGTGAAATTACACAAAGGTGGCGCGCTGGGTCTGGGTACGAGTAGAAATGTGTCAGGCGTTTCAAACTCTTCGTTGCAACAAGGTTGCGACGGCTCGTTCTTTAGTATCTTGTTGTTCGCGTTTTCTGCTATAAAAGGACCTGCGAAGGAACTTAGATTATTATTTATGTCAGGTGAGAAATATGTGAACAAAATATTTCTACTATTTTCAGGGTCTGAGAGCGCTGAAGTGTCACCGAACTAAATGTTCAAATCGCGTGAACTATCGGTTGAAATGACCCCTGGAGAAGACATTTTCAAGTTCAACCCCCCCTCCCACCTGGATTTCCAGAGTCTTTGACCCCCCCTCCCGCGAGAATTTCCAGAATCCCATCCGTCGGGGGAGTGTGGATTTTTTCTGGAATAACCCATTATTAAAGAATGACCAGGTAGTTTTTCTTATGCAGATGATTTTAACAAGCCATGTTCAAACACTAATTTTTGCAGACCACCTCGAGCATGTACATCCATGTAGAAAGGGGAAATAATAAAAATATTAAACTTTGCTAATTTCTAGTCTATACATGTCTCTCTATAACAATGACCACTTGCAGCTGAAATATCGGTGTGATGTTATTTGTGTAAAAAGACCAGTGTTGTTAACATAAGGGTATAGAACGATAAACCCAAGACTTTGTTGAGACTGTTAAGGCCCTTACTTAAAACCGTGAGAATGATACTTGATCAGTGGTTAGAGCAAATCCAAGCCTGAGACCATACATTTAAAAGATCTGAGAAAACAAAAGCTGATAATTGGCAGCTCCAGTGGAAATATCATGAATAATGTTCTACTACATGTATATTACATGTATGTGTTGGTTAGTTTTTGGTCCTAACAGAAATATTTACGCTTTTAATTGGGATATTCAGACATGGATGATACTGTAGCACAAAATCACTGATCACATAAACAAAATTCTGGATTTGAAGACAGGAAATATTCTGAAACGCATGACATTCTGGACTCATAATTTTTCAATAGCCCATTCTGTACTCACTTTATGTGGTGTCATACTAGGTCAACACTCACTGTACTTGCCCGTACCACTGTCATTTTGAATGTGTCGTAAAGTTGTGCCTCTTGGTTACTTTCTGTAGTTTTAGTTCAGTAACAATCTAGATTAGACCCAGTATTTAATCTCATAAGAATATCCTTTACACCCCAGCGCCAGGTTAGCACTAACCCTGATTATATATTATATAATACATATTATTATTATATATATATTATTATATAATATATAATAATATTTAATATTTATATAATAATATTTAATATTTATATAATAATAATTATTATTATAATATATTATTATTATAATTATTATTATTATTATTATTATTATTATCAATCAGGCTGATTGAAACCGTAACCGTATAAGTTGTCATGACATTTAACACAAAATTAGTGCTCACTTCGCATACCAGTAGACCACAGCAACCCCAAGTTTGTTTAGGTCGTCTGTTGCTGTTCAAATTTGATCACGGGATCACTTTTTTGTGCACCTCATGATCGCCTTTGGGTGTATCATGTGATCAGCTTTTACAAACTAAAATACAAGTCACTCTGTTTTCAACCTTAATCACGTGGTACACTAAAAAGGTTATCACATGGTACACAAAACAGTGATCCGGTGATCAAATTTGAACAGCAGCTGATGGCCTGAAAAACTCTGGGTTGCCGCAGTCTACTGGGGTGCATAGTATAACCTCGCTTTGAACAACTCAGCCCCGGACAATTCTGAGACACGTCCTGCACTCAGGTTTTTTATATCTGGAGGTGTTGCTGTTCTTACAGTGATTTGTACTGTAAGTTGCACTTTAGTATGTGTTTGTTTTTGTTTAGTATAGGAAAATAAAGATATTAAACATTCCCATGACTGAAATGCTTATACAAACCTCGAATTGCTATCGTAGCAGATGAATTAGTAATGCTGTGTATAACCAGACAAGTGTAATTTGCAGCATCTGTTGATATACTTGAGTTGATTGTCAGCTGTATTGCACTGCCATTGAAATGCGTGATGTTCCCCCGTGAACCACCCTCCATAGTGGCATTTCTTGATATGACGGATCCATTCTTTTGCCACTGTACTTCAGATACTGGCGGGGAAGAGTTGTACCGGCAAGTCAACTGTATTTCACTTCCTACAACTTCAAACTTCTCAGGAGCACCATCAATTGTCACCTCTGGTGCGACTGCAATTGAATTTAATACAGGCATTAAAACAATTAATTAATGGTAAACGGTATGAAGCATGGAAGTGAAGAAATTTACTGTTATTCACAGGGGGTGGAAGCTGGAAACAAAGTTTAGGGTTGTATGTGTAAGTTTTTTTATTTACCCTGCATGTAAAAGAACAAAACAAATTATTATTGTCATTACTAAAATCATAATAATAATATTATTATTACTATTACTATTATTATTTACAATATTGTTATTATAATAATAAAAACTACTTCCAAATCAAGATTGATGAACCAGATGTTTCACAAATGTACCAGCCCTATGGAAAAAGGGAGGTCTGTTACACACAAATTACTGTAATGACTCAATGACATTAACAGTTGCAACTTGGAAAAGAATACTATATTACTGACTTAGCATGTGCTATGTGTTATAAATTTTAAATTACTAACTATTAATAATTATTATTAAAGAAATAAAAAACTGTTTTCTTATACATTGTGAGGAGTTTTAAATAGTTGTAATGCCCCTAAGGTTCACTTGCACACAAACCAAGCACTTGCCATGCCATTCCAGGAAAGAATTTATGTATGGTAGGTGACACTGAAGATCTTTGCCATGGGTTTCCATGGCATGGTGACCCAGCTTATGATCATGGCAAAACATCCATTTCTCATTATTATTTCTCCAGTATTGTTTGACCTGGAACTTTGAAAAACTCTTGGCCCATCTTTGACATAAAATGTACCGCTTTACAGAACGTGGATTCTAGGGTGGAAGTTATGCTGCAATTTCTATCAAACTAAAGCTGGTGACACACGGTTAAAGATTTGTTGATCAACAAAATTAATGTTGCAGCTCTCAAACGCAAATGTTGAATGGTGTGTCGTGTCATGTTGAATGTTGTAATAGACGATTCAACTCATTGAACAATGTTGAACGAAAACAGAGATGACCCCTATTCCATTTAACAAGTTCCTACGACATCTTGTTGAGCAAAAAATGTTGCACAATACTGAACATGTACAAATGTTGCACAACGTCGAACCGTGTGTCACCAGCTTTAGTTACAAATTAATTTTACAGACACTGTTGAACGGTCTGCCAAGGGACTGTTAGACAATATCCAGTCCAGTCAACTTTTAGATTGCTGATTATATTAACTGCACCAACATGACATACAAGTGCATTCCTACAGCTGAAACAGAAGATTGGATAGGATTGGGCACATACTGAGGAAGTAGTGTGGTACCCAAAATGAAAGTGCAGGAGAGGCAGACCCAATCATGCATGGAAGTGAACAATAATGGCAGAGTGGGAGGAGGGAAGTCTAGAATCTATATAACTGCAAAAAAAAAAAAAAACTAAAAAGGTCAGGCGGCGAGCACTAGTGAATTTACCTCTGTACCACCTGGGATAAAAAGGATTAAAACAAAAGAACAAAGATTTCAGTTTCAGTTAAGCTGTAGTGGCACATAATTATGATGTAAGAAATCTTACTTTACACTAAATATTAATTAATAGTCAATCAATAAATAGTCAGCAAAATTAATACTCAGTGTACAAAGCTTAATTACCTACGGTTTGTACGATAAGAATTAGAGCCGCGGAACTTATATTTAAACCTGCGAGTGGTCATGAATGCACCCCGATGCAAAAACGCTAACCATAAATAAACTTCGGTCATTGAGGGTAGCAATAAAGTTTGAAAATGTTAAATGAATCGTTTCTTGTCTTGTAATCGGCGATGAAGCCGATAATAATCACGGAAACAAGGGAGTCCGAAAAAGAAAATAAACGATGGAAGTACTAAAGCTCCTATGAAAGTTTCACTTAGAAGCTAGTATGTTGCTTCAGCATCGAAAAGCATGACCATTGAACAAAACTATGTTTAAAAGAACACTTTTGAAAAATCTCATAGAGAAGAACAACGCAGTGAAAGAAAGGCTTATTTCAAGCTGTTATATTAAATATGCGGCATGTAAACAAGAATTACGAAACCCACAGTAAAAACACCGTCGTTAATTTCCGCCTTAGAATTTGACAACTGAAAGCCGCAGTGTTTTTTGAGCTTTAAGAAAAATATTACCTGCTCTAGCGATCGGACAAACTATTACTAGTGACAGGAGTAAAAACCAGCATCGTGGATCTAACGTATCTCCCAAGATGTCTCTCCATAGCTTTCTTACATTAGAATCCCGTTTCAGCTGATCGAAAGTCAAATATCGAACCCTTACCCCTCCTCGGAACGGAACTTACAGCGAGGGCGGTACAAGTGAGGTCACCAATCCGCCGATTCGTGCTATTTTTTAGCCTGATCGGTCGTTCCGAACAAGGTCGACCGAAAATTAACGAAATTCAATCCGAACAGAGTCCGGAATACGGGCCCAAATTTTCAGATGATCCGCGATCCACGGTAGTTTTCAACTGCAAATATTTCCGCAATCCGCGTGACTGTTAGGGCTAAATCCGACAATCCAAACACCTATTCACCCCCCTTTTCCGCGCGTTTTTAATCACATATCTAAACAGTGGTAAAGTGCATTTTGACAAAAAAAAAAAGAACATCAGAGAAATGTTACTTGTAATTTGCCTCGGAACAAAAACACAAGCAAATATAGCAGAGATTGTTCGAGATCGTAAGCGTGACGCCAGAAAATATGCTGTGATGTGGTTGAATAATTTGTCTGAAAACAAAACTTGCTGTCAAAAGCAACTTTAATATTTGACCTTCTTCAGAGTGTATATTGCAGTATAATTTCCTTCCAGCCGAAGTTTTCGTCCGATCTGATCCTGGTATTTTAACACACGCTCCCCTACAAGCCGCTACAATATCATATAATTACGGTCTCATAATTAATGATATTTAAAAAGTAAGGCAATTCGCTCAATAAAACGAAAGCTCTCGATCAAACACAAACAAAGTGAGTTTTGAAATGTCTTGTGAAACCCGAGAAATAGCACTGAGTAAACAATTTTGACAATTTCATCAAAAGCCATGTGATTCATTTAAAATACTTAAACTGAGGGGGAAAAATCTATGGGTCATCAAAAGACGAGATTTAAGCGCTCAATGAATATAATTAATGCTCAAACGCATTTTAAGTGAGACCAAAACTGCAGCGGTAAAGGCCGAATTTACCGGAAGAATAATTGCGTGAACAATATAATATTTCTGTTTCGGTGCGTGAACGGGCATCCTGTGGGGGGCGGAATCGTTTGCATGCGTAGAGCCCTAAAATGTTCGGGTCTTTCGCACGCCTTTCCTTGTGTTTTAGGCCGCAGGCCTAGGGCGGTACTCAAGACAGAGGGCAGAGTTTTTCCCAATACGGACCGACCGAGGCTGAGGCCCTCTAAAATTACCGAGACTGTTAGGCCTAAAACTGGGTCAAAACTATGTCAGTTATCCCTTATCCCTATAATTAAATAATCAGTCATCCCTTATCACTAAAATTATTTTGCCAGTTATCCCTTATCCCTAAAACCCCTAACAGGGCCTCTATGAAGGTAAATGAAGGCTAATGGAGGTAGATGACGGTGCATGAAGGCTAATGAAGGCTAATGGAAACTTGAATGCAGGTAGATAACGGTGTATGAAGATTAATGAAGGCTAATGGTGGTAAATGAAGGTAAATGAGGGTTATTGGAGGGAGATGAAGGCGAATGAATGCTATTGGATGTAGATGAAGGTGAATGAAGGTTACTGAAGGTAGATGAAGGTTAATGGAGCTTATTGGAGGTAGGTAAAGAAGAATGAAGGTAAATGAGGGCTAATAGAGGTTGACGGATGGGAATGAGGGTGAAGAGGGTTTTTGTGGATCGATGGGCCATCGCTACGGTCAGCGGTTTTCTTGAAAACGGGTCGGAGCCATTCGTGTTTTTAACGTTGTCTCATTCATGAAGGCCGCCATCTTGAATACCGAGACCGAAAGACCCTGGGAACAAGGACAGCTGGGACGGGTATGGGGTTACAGGGGAGGGTGTGGGGAGAAACGCGTAAAATCACGCCCGCACGATCGGTTATTAGCAAATGCCCATGCGCCAAGTCCGTGTACTACAAATGAGTACGACAAAATATCCTTACCATATGGAAGACACGACAACTACAGTCGCAAATATATACCGATCCAAATCATAGTATAAAGCCGAAAGGAGTTGAGCCACAAGTACGAAAGGGATCTGTCACATATGGTCTAGGGGCCGACATTTCTCTCCCTCACTGCCTATCGGGGATAGGTATCTGAAAGTGGCGAGTATAAGCGATCCGCGGGCCGAAATCTCGGGGAGACTCGTCATGGTACGTCGCTCAGGCTTAAATGTCCAGAGGTACCGCTACCGCTTCTGCATATTTTTCATTAGGTATTTGGTATGCGCATGCGCAAATGCCTTTGTGATCCAATACGTACCATTCAGAAGACACGGTGTGTACGGTTTTAATTTCATACAGAATTATGATCTGCTCATTGAGCATGGCAAGTTGAACAAGGAAATCTTGGAAAGACCCTTATTCCTGTCCCGTGCCCGTGCGCGCACTTAGTCTCCGCGCTTTACTCCCAATGACTGCTGCTCGTTGGAGAGGGCGAGCGCGAGGGCGAGCGCGAGGGCGAGGGAAACTTTGAGAACATAACGCCACGTAGCGCCCCTTTGACCCTTTAATTCAAAGCATTGTACAATTGCGGATGAAGGTAAATGAAGGCTAATGGAGGTAGAAGAAGGTGGATGAAGGTAAATAAAAGCTATTGAAGGCTAATGAAAGTGGATGAAGGTAAATGAAGGCTCATGGAGGTAGATGAAGGATAATAAAGGTAAATGAAGGTGAACGGAGGTGGATGGAGGTCTATGAGGGAGGTCCTGATAGGGGGGGCCTTAGTCATGCCTTATCCCCAACATTCCGGGGGCAGTTATCCATTAACCCTAAAATTACCGAGACAGCTATCCCTAAAATTGCCGAGACTGTTATCCCTAAAACTGGGTCAAAACTATGTCAGTTATTCCTTATCCCTATAATTATTTAATCAGTCATCCCTTATCCCTAAAATTATTTTGCCAGTTATCCCTTATCCCTAAAACCCCTAACAGGGCCTCGAGGCTGGTGAATAAACTCCTAATTGATTGCCAGTTGGGAACCATTGATTAGAACTGAGCATTCCAGCATAGTGATATTACTTGGGGAAAACAAGAGATATTCTAATCGGAGCGGGTAAATTGTTGCGGGTTAATGTTAGGGGGTTGTTGAATTTACCCGCGCCGATTAGACAATCTCGGCGAATGATTGCCGAGCCTTCACTGAAGCATAATCAGTGATGTGATCAACCTATATGTCGTTTTCACTCACCTACGTTACCAGAGGCCATATTGATTTACTGAAACAATAGGAAATATCTGCATACAAATTGAGTTCAATGTCTTGGGACATCAAAATGGCCGCCGTTTCTTTGTTTAGGTACATCAATATGGCCGCCATGACGTCATGTGAAAACGATCTATAGGCTGAGTAAACAATCACTCTTAAAAATAGAACGAAAAAAAGAAAGAAAGAAAGAAAGAGAGAAAAAAAATTAAAAACTGGAAGAACTGATGCTAAAGAAAAGGTTACTCACAATGTACTTCCAGCGTCCCTGCATTTGAAGTAGTGTTCCCGATTTCGTTGCTTGCCTGGCATCTGTATTGTCCTTCGTCTGATCGGTGAACATTCCGTACTCTCAGAGTGTGCGCGTTCCCTGATGTAGTTGCGTTTAGCTTTGACGATTTTTCTGTGTCCAGTGGGATGTTATCCTTTGTCCATTTGATGCTGGGCCGAGGGTTTCCTTCCACTGAACAATTAAAACTAGCTTCTCTGCCCTCGATTGTCACCGTGTTTTTCGGATTTGTGATGAATTCAGGGGCATCTGCAAGGACGTACATAAATTAGAATTAGAATCACCCCAATGTCGAAGGTGAAATTTCACACCAACGAGGAAATAGGAGTAGAGGCGTCGAAAAGAACAAGTACAAGGATTCTAAACAAAGGTGCGCCAAACTGAGTTCCGTGTTTTTTACCAAGGTTACTTTACAGTAATAAGCCTGTTTCACAATCATGCGCAGAACGCACGACCTTGCAAAGAAGGAAGGCTTAGCTTCGCTGGCGGGTCAAAGTATTGCGAAAACATGGCGGATAGTACAGCCGAGTGCGATTCTGCGCATGATTGTGAAACTCGCTTATTCAAAAAACACGACCTATTAAAGCAACTGAACGAAACATACATATAGACTGTGATAGCATTGCTTTACTTGCGATATTAGTAACTAAGTAGTAATTATGATCACCCTTACATTGAACATTCAGTGGAGCAGCATTGGAGCTAGCATTTCCAACAATATTTTCCGCCACACATCGATATTGGCCGCTGTCTGTTTTGCTCACATTTGTTACTGTCAGTATATTTTTTTCTGGTGTTAACTTGATTCTACGATTGGTGACAGTATTCACAGCAGAGCCATCTATTGTCCACGAAAACGTAGGCCGCGGATTTCCAGTGGCGTTACAAGATAACGTGACGTTCTCAGTTCCTTCTATTACTGTGTGATTCCGTGGATAAACAAAGAACTCAGGCTTGTCTGTCATTTAAGAAAAAGGAATTTAAACATAAAATAACGAATAAACCAAATAACGATTTAAAAAAAACAAAAAACAAAACAAAAAAAACTTGCGTTACCGCATGGGTGGGGAGCTGAGTGAAGCACTAGAATTGGAAATCGACTTGTATTCAATTTGTATCGAATTTGGCAAACGAATTGACAAGTGAAAGTTTGGGAGAACTCGAAAAAGCTGTGGAAACACTCGCCTGCGGCTCGTGTTCCCACAGCATTTCTCGTTCTCCCAAACCTCCACTCGTATTTCTATAACAACACGGAAAAATGTTTTCTATTTCTGAAAGAATTAACAACTTATTCAAGCAGGACGTCTTGGAGAGCACTAAGGAAGCATATGGCCGATTTATGATACGATTTTGCCTACAACTATACTTGTCGTATGCAACCTTCTTACAACATTTTGCTACAACTGTCGTAGAATCCCGCTACAATTTTAGGCCGCAAGCGCCTGTCGTAGATACGTTGAGGCGTTGTTCACACTTTGTGATGTTGCGCTACATTAGGAGCTTAAGCAGAGGCGTTTTAGAGCGACAGACGGATCCCAGAACTGAAGTGTTTTCCTCTTTAGCTCGTCTTGACAGTACCACACGACTGTACTGCTCAGAGTCTTTACTCTTATAGAGACAATTCGTTCGAAAATTTCAGGGATAACGATGCCCAAGAATACAAAAAGTCCACTTCCGCCATTGCTTAAGCTCCCAGCCCGCAAATACGCGCCCTTCGTCGCCCACCGCCACCCCTAGGGACGGGAAGCCACCTGGGGGTGTCGGTGAGCGATGAAGGGAGGCTATATTCGCAGGCTTTAAGCTTTCTATTGTGCCCTATAAGTGAAGACACAGGCGACAATCCGCGTGCCGTGTAAATCGGCCTTGAAAGGGCGCCAATGACCTCTGGAGAAATTCTTTTATAAATTGCGCCAGATATGGCCTACGAAAAGCCAGACATTTCGAGCTTGCTGCCCTCCCTCATCTTCGGTGACAAAAGCGTTTCAAAACATCTGGCTGTTCGCACCATTACTGGCGCAAAGAATCAAAAAATGTTTGCGAATGATCATTTTCACCTGCGAAACACACTTAAGGCCCCAGTAAATGAAGAAACATTGTTGCGGAAACAACGTTTCCCGTCGAAATGCGTGTGTTTCCCCGTTTGCGCTGCCAGGAAACGTTTGTTGCGGAAGCAAAAATGTTTCTGGACTTTTTCAGAAACATTTGGCTTCCTAGGGAAATCTTTCCTCTTTTGCACTGTTCAAGAAACATTTCGACAAACAATGAATGTGCAAAAATGTTTCCTCGTTTGCGGAGGCCTCTGGAAGACCCTCGTGAGCTCTGGAACTTCTTCACGGGGATCAAGGATCAATTCAATTTTAGTCCGTGAATCCCACGCAATTCTGCTCCACCCCTTCTATTGCTACTTCGCTGTCGCAGTCTACGCTGTAATTTTACGGATAACCAATCTCAGATCGAAAATCAAAAGAGAGGAAAGGAGCACTTACATTGTACATCCAGCGTAGCAGCAGTAGAAGTGTCCATTCCAACACTGTTGTTGGCCACACATCGATACTGATTTGTGCCGTCTGTTCTATTGACATTCCTTACTGTCAAGCGTTTGTTATCAAATGATAAAATGATCCTGGGATCAGCAGTCGTATTCACAGGGAACCCCTGTATGGTCCACGAGATTGAAGGAGGTGGATTTCCGCTGGCGTTACAAAGCAAGGTAACATTGTTGCCTTCCCTAACTGCCTGGCTCTGTGGATGAGCAGTGAACCCAGGTTTGTCTGCAATCAGCCAATGAAAAAGTTGATCAGAACGGTTTTCAATTGAGTGTCGTAAAACCAAAACGAAAGCCGGTGATTACAGAACCTGTCTGTAGATCACCTACGGGTGAGACAGCTTTCCTGCATAAATATTATTATTATTGTTATTATTATTATTATTATTATTAATATCATTATTATTGAATCAATCACGTTCTGAAGCAAATACGCCATTCGGCCAACCACAAATCGAATTAATTCAGACATTGGTTTTACTAGCCAATCAGAACGTAAACGGAGTAAACGCGCCTAGCGCCCAGCGCGGGAAAACCAGAGCGACTAAGACGTGATTGCTTTTAGCTTTGCATCTGATTGGTTGAAACGTTCGCGTAAGTCTTTTAATCCCATCACAAAGCCATGACAACCAAAAGCAATCGCTTTTTACTGTCGACACTCAATTGAAAAGTGCACTGTTAGGACTTTTAGAAGGAAAATTTAAATCCATCTTTACTCAGTCTTGCAAGATTGGGTGCAATGAAAGCTTTTCACTTGTTACAAAATTGTTAGACAGGTGCCAATTCGCATGGACTTCCGCGCCAAATTCCGTGTTGTTGCAAAGGACACAAAGCCGTTATCTTATCCCTTCCTGTGGCTAATAACTATTCAATCATATACACAAACGTGAATACTAAATGGTGAATGAAATAACATAGCTCTTACATTGCACTTCTAGTACAGCAACATTGGAGATGACCGTTCCAACACCATTGTTAGCTGCACATCGGTATTGACGTGTGCTGTCTGTTCTATTGACATTCGTTACCGTCAACTGATCGTTATCCGATGATAGCGTGACTCTAGGATGGACAGTTTTGTTGACAGCAAATCCATCAATGGTCCATGAAAATGTAGGTTTGGGATTTCCAGTGGCGTTACAAAACAAAGTAGCGTTATTTCCTTCTGTCACTGTTTGATTGTCAGGACGAGTAGTGAATTCAGGCTTATCTGTGATTTGTAAAGAAAGCAAGGATATTCTGACCTCTAAGCATAGTTTTAAGTAAGAGACTTTATATACATATTTTTTGAAGAGGGCACAGTAACGAATTCTGCAATGTGGTTGGTTCTTAGTGGGGTTCTTAGTTCCTCTTGTTCCATTAAATCAACATGGCCAAGGGTGACGAGATCAAACATGATCTATTGAACAAATTGGTCGTTTTCAATCACGTGATAGAACGGCCATGTTGGTGTACAAAACATTGGAAAATGGTGGCACAAGTTTTGCAAAATAACAATAGAGTAGAATCTCAAAAGACTTCTTACTGTATTCTTCTGTACACCAATATGGCCGCCCCTCGTCATTTGCAAACCATCACTGAATAGATTCCACGCTACCGTGGGTCTGTTGAATAATAGGGAGCTTACAAAACGACGATGCCGTCGGCAACAGGAACGTCATAAATTGTTTAGTGTGCAAAAACAAGGGCTCTGCACTCTTTGTACGAGCGTTTTACATTATGGTAAAAAAAAATAAAGGGAAAGAGAAAGCATTTCTCATCATCATCATCATCATCATCATCATCAGGAGTTTGTATTAACTCTTGGCAGAGGAACCCCACCCTGGATTGATCCCCTGGGGGGATCCTTGTTTCATTGTTCCCGAAATTAATTCTGAACTTTTTCCCAGCTTTTTGATCCCTAAAATGGTTTGTGTTCACTTGCTTCTTGAGATATTTTGTCTTTGTTCCCCTGTTCCCCTGTTCCCCTGTTCCCCAGTTTAAATTGGTCATGTTCTCTTGTTCCCCAAAACCCCCGGGAGGGGTTCACCAAACTATACTTCCCCAAAGAGGCCCTCCTAAGGGGGGATCCTTGCTCCCTTTAAAAATTTG
Source organism: Astreopora myriophthalma (assembly GCA_014634185.1). Taxonomy (NCBI): domain Eukaryota; kingdom Metazoa; phylum Cnidaria; class Anthozoa; order Scleractinia; family Acroporidae; genus Astreopora; species Astreopora myriophthalma. The sequence goes on from BLFK01000908.1 coordinate 646,737, forward strand.
CTTGTGTTCCCTTGTTCCCGAAATTAATCCCGAACTTTTCCCCAGCTTTTTGATCCCTAAAATAGTTTGTGGTCCCTTGTTTCTTGAGATATTTTGTCTTTGTTCCCCTGTTCCCCCGTTTAAATTGGTCATGTTCCCTTGTTCGCCAAAACCCCTGGGAGGGGCTCAGCAAACTATGGCTAATCTTTCAAATGCAACTGGTCCGCCGACAAGCGACAAAGCTCTATTTACCCTATACTTCAATAGGTTCTCGTACGTTTCATAATCTTGACCGACCAAATGGTTGATAAATAAGTTGACCATCAGGAGACTACTGAAAATGTTGGAGGAAGTAGCAACAACTGTGCCCATAAATGCGCGAATACGGTATTTGGTAACGCAAAGGGAAAATTGAAGAACGCAGTAGTAAAAAAGACACACTGCGAGAAAGAGCTAGTGTTGTCGTGCCAAATACAAAACTTTAAAGCGAAACGACAAATCCAAAATATGTTAAAATTATTTATGAATTCAGTTCGAAACGACAATAGCGCGCCGTTTGAAACCAAGTCGCGACACTACCGTGCGGCACGGCAGGGCCTGCAGTGCTAAATAGTAGTGCCGAACGTAATTCAAGCTGTCGAACTGAAGAGTTTAAAACGTCGTGCTACTGCCATGCTTAAGTCCAATTTAATTCTTGAATTTAGTTTGGAACGGCAATAGCGCGACGTTTGGAACAGGCCTTAGCTATTCACGGAACCAAATGTAATGGTACTCACATTGTACATTCAGCAAAGCAGCATCTGAGGTAACTGTCCCGATACTGTTGTTAGCTTCGCATCGATACTCATAGGCACTGTCGGCCTTGCTCACATTCGTTACCGATAACTGTTTGTTGTCTGATGATAAGCTGACTCTGGGATGGACTCTTATGTTCACAGCAGACCCATCAATGGTCCAAGAAAACGTCGGCTCCGGATTTCCATTGGCGTCACACAAGAACACAGTGTTATTTCCTTCAATTACTGTTTGATTCTGGGGACGAGTAGTGAACTCAGGCTTATCTGCAATTTGTAGAGAAAACAAGAATATTCTTGAAAATAATGACCGGCAATGCTATTGACACTGTCATCAATGCAGAACAACAAAGTCCCTTCAAGCCAGCTAGTTACGAAACCAAAAGTGATCTAAAAACTTGACATAACAACACAATAAGGTGGTATACTTACATTGTACATCCAACATAGCAGCAGCAGAGGTAACAGTTTCAACACTGTTGATCGCCACACATTGATATCGATGCGTCCTGTCTGTCCTATCCACATTAGTTACTGTCAACTGTCTGTTATCTGGGGATACCTTCACTCTGGGATGGACAGTCTCGTTAACGGCAGACCAATCAATGGTCCAAGAAAACGTAGGCTTCGGATTTCCAGTGGCGTTACAAAATAGAGTAACGTTATTTCCTTCGTTGACTGTTTGATTCTGAGGTTGAGTAGTAAACTCAGGCTTATCTGAAATTTGGAAAGAAAAGCAGGATATCGTTGCTGGTAAGGAAAATTTGAAGTAGTTTTATTGTTGTTAGTAGTACTGTATCGTAAAAGAGACGACTTTTATCGTGCGCCACTAAGGCCATTTTTTGTTTCCAGTCTTACTCACAGGAGACACATCAGTGCCCCATAATAGATTCAGAGTTCTCATTTGCGTTACAAGAGAAATTGACGTTGTTTCCATCTGTTAGGGTGTTATTTTGCAGATCCTAGGCTTGTCTGAAATTGATGAAAAGGGGAAAGGAACCAAGCTCATTCCTTCTTTTGATACCATCGCGAGACTCATTTAGATACACTTATACTTGTGCCCTTTAAAGTTTCTTAGTGCTCAAAATAACAAATTGCTGCTGCAGACACTTGTAGCAGTAAATCAGTCAGTCAGTCAGTCAGTCAGTCAGAAAGTCAGTCAGTCGCTCACCCACCCACCCACCCATCCACTCACTCACTCACTCACTCACTCACTCAACCGACCGAGCGGTCGATCGATCGATCGATCAATCAATCAATCAATCAATCAATCAATCAGTCAATTATAGACAAATATATTGCCGCAAGCCATTTCCTGTAGTTTCCGCTGCCTTAGTTAGAGTTATGAAAGGGCGGAGTTAATGTATTCAGATTATTAAATACGAATTGTGTAAAACAGTACTTACGTTGCACATTTACTATGGCAACACTGTACATAATAGTGACCATTTTATTTTTCTTTTGGGAAAACCACAAGGACAAAAATGATAAAAGTCAAATAAATAAATAAATACGTACGAAAAGCCAAGGTAATGATATTATTTCTGTCACCGGAATCAATGGCAGCCGAGAAAAAGACCAGCTATTTAAGGAGCCAAAGGAAATTTAAGAATTACATAAAAATACAATAAATGGTGTACTTACAATGTACATCCAGCATAGCAGCAGCCGAGGTAACAGCTTCAACACTGTTGATCGCCACACATTGATATCGATGCGTCCTGTCTGTCCTATCCACATTAGTTACTGTCAACTGTCTGTTATCTGGGGATACCTTCACTCTGGGATGGACAGTCTCGTTAACGGCAGACCAATCAATGGTCCAAGAAAACGTAGGCTTCGGATTTCCAGCGGCGTTACAAACTAGAGTAACGTTATTTCCTTCGTTGACTGTTTGATTCTGAGGTTGAGTAGTAAACTCAGGCTTATCTGAAATTTGGAAAGTAAAGCAGGATATCGTTGCTGGTAAGCTGAGAGTTTGAAGTACTTTTATTTCTGTTAGTAGTACTGTACCGTAAACTGAGGAGATTACTTTTATCACCTGCCACAAGGCAAAAAGAACGCAAACTAAAATAATGACCGGCGATGCTGTTGTTACCGGCATCAATGCCAGGCAACAAAGTCCCTTTAAGCCAGCTAGTTAGGAAACAAAAAGTGATCTAAGAACTTGACATAACAACACAATAAGGTGGTATACTTACATTGCACATCCAACATAGCAGCAGCAGAGGTAACAATTTCAACGCTGTTGTTCGCCACACATTGATATCGATGCGTCCTGTCTGTCCTATCCACATTTGTTATTGTCAACTGTCTGTTATCTGGGGATAACTTCACTCTGGGATGGACAGTCTCGTTAACGGCAGACCCATCAATGGTCCAGGAAAACGTAGGTTTTGGATTTCCAGTGGCGTTACAAGATAGAGTAACGTTATTTCCTTCGGTGACTGTTTGATTCTGAGGATGAGTAGTAAACTCAGGCTTATCTGAAATTTGGAAAGTAAAGCAGGATATCGTTGCTGGTAAGTAAAATTTAAAGTAGCTTTATTGCTTTTTGTAGTACTGTATCGTAAATTAAAGGGACGACTTTTATCCTGCGCCACTAAGGCCATTTTTGTTTCCAGTCGTACTCACAGGAGACACATCAGTGCCCCATAATAGATTCAGAGTTCCCATTTGCCTTACAAGAGAAATCGACGTTGTTTCCATCTGTTAGGGTGTTATTTTCCAGATCCCAGGCCTGTCTGAAATTGATGAAAAGGGGAAAGGAACCAAGCTCATTCCTTCTTTTAATACCATCGCGAGACTTTTTTGAATACACTTATCCTTGGTGCTCTTTAAAGTTTCTTAGTGCTCATAATAACAAATTGGTGCTGGAGACACTGGTAGAGGCAAATCAATCAATCAATCAATCAATCAATCAATCAATAAAACAATCAATCAATCAATCACTCAATCAAACCAATCAACCAATCGATAGATAGATACATAGATAGATAGTATTTACAGTGACAGTATTTACATTGTATATCCAATGTAAAAGGTTGAGAGGTAACACTGCCAACACTGTTGTTCGCCATACATCGGTATTCATGCTCGCTGTCTGTCCTATTTGCCTTCGTTATTGTCAATTCTTTAGCCTCTGCTGATAAACTAATTCTGGAACTGACAGTCGTGTTTACTGGTAACCCGTCTATGGTCCATGAAAAGTCAGTAGGCGGGGGGTTTCCAGTGGCAGAACAATATAAAGTAATATTGTTTTCCTCTGTTGTCTGACTCTTTGGACGATCAGTGAATTCGGGTTTGTCTGTAATCAACGAGAGCATAAAAAAAGCAATTCTTAGTATCTCTACAAGATTAAGTTAAATACGTTAACACTATTTAGATCTCTTAATGATGGGTGACATGGCTGCTCAGTTGCTGAAGGGTTAATTGTTTTTTGTGTTTGTTTTTAATCGCTCTTTTTATCCACGAAAGTTACCAAAGGTAATTTATGCTATTGCACTGGAAGGATTGGCAGGAACTTATGGAAGCTGAAAAAATACTATAGTTTCTTTAGGACCACCTTTAGGACCATACTCTTTTAGTTAGTGTTGTGCAAAGGGCGGAGTCAAGTTAACGTATTCTGATCATTAAATAAGCATTGTGTAAAATAGTACTTACGTTGCACATTTAGTACAGCAACAGTAGAGTTGACCGTTCCAACACTGTTTTCCGCCACACATTGGTACTGATTTCTGCTGTCTGTTCTATTCACATTCGTTAACGTCAGCTGTTTGTTATCTAATGATAAACTGAGTCTTGCATCAGCAGTGGTATCCACAGGAGACCCATCTATGGTCCACGAGAATGAAGGCGGGGGCTTTCCAGTGGCGTTACAAAATAAAGTAACGTTGTTTCCTTCTCTGACCGTTTGATTCTGAGGATGTACGTTGAACTCAGGCTTGTCTGGAGATAAAAAAATAAGGTAAGAGAATGAAACTCTTGCTAGATTTGATAAAGTTCTGGCTACTACGTTAGAAGGCTGCCATGCAATACACAATGCGGGGTAATCCCTTAGCTAAAGATACTTAGAAAAGTAGGCCAAGTGGCTCAAGGAAGCTCAATCATCAGGCCGTAATGGATTTGCATGCGGATGTTCCGGGTTCAAATCCCCGCTCTGACCATCAAGTGGATGTGTCCTCTGTGGTCCCGAATTCAACTGCACCACTGGTTGCCTACTTTCAGTTAGGATTCGTAACGTTGTTCTGTTCATTTGAATGCAGTGTTACTTTCTATACACGGCCCCACAAGCTTGAAGCTTTAAAGGAGCTCTGTCACGATATTTTGAGGTATTTTGATCATCGACAAAATTACCTTTAAATTGAAGGAAACCTGAAAATATTGCTTTACAAAGGTGGAAAAACACCAAAGAGATAATAATAAACCAGAAAGGAACAAGGATGGTTAAGGATGGAGAAGATTGACACGGATTACAAACAACAAAATTGAAAAGTTTAGCTAAACTTTTCAAACCCATTTAACCATAACATAGCTCCTTTAAAACATCACCGTGTATGAATAAAGGGGGTTACACTACATTAAACAGAGGGTACTCACCAGATTGTCATGTCGACCTCCACTCCGTGTTTTACTTAATGCGACAGTTTTCGGTTGAGCAGTGAGACTACCTGAATGTTGCAGGTTGTTTGCTCGGAAAAAAAAAAGGCCTCACAAAGGGGGGTTTCACGGGCACCCAAGGACCCCCCTAGCTACGCCCTTGCACGAAAAATAGTACATTGAATTCAAAACTGAGATTCTGTGGGTACAACAGACGATAATAAGTGGGATTCAGTTAAACTGATGGTTGCACGATTTTACTATTCTGAATTCAGCTCCGCCATTCACTTCAAAACTCAACTGAAAACAATAAAAGAACAACATTGATCTTACATTGGATAACCAAAGTAGCAGCATCAGACGTAACATTGGCGGAGCCATTGAACGCCACACAACGGTATTGACCACTGTCGGCACTGATGACGTCGGATATCGTCAAAGTTTTGTTGTGGTATCCAAGGCTGATTCTGGAATTAGAACTAGTACGTAAAATAGATCCATCTTTGGTCCATGATATTGTTGGATCCCCAGTGGCATTGCAAGAAAATGTGACGGTATCTCCTTTTGTCACTGTCCTGTTTTGCGGATGTGTTGTGATCTGAGGTGCACCTGAAATGAAGGAGGAAAAATGAGAATTAGTTTCCACATAATACAATTCTATGACGAATGACAAGTATACTATTTCTGTTATTTGATGGGCAAGCGGATTGTATGATTTTTGCTTTTCTGTATTACGTTCTCGTTTTTTCAGTAGTTGACATTTTTCCAGGTAGGCACATGTCTGCTGGCGCACTGGTAGTTAGTTACGCCCCTGGTATTTCTGTCATTTGAACAGCATTTTGGTTTTTCGATTTCTGTTGGTGCTCAGATAAGCCTCGTAATACGTTGGTATGGACGTAAACTACTCTATTAGAGTCGGTAACCATAATTCTTAAAGAAAAAATGGTTTTCCTTTGCCACCATATTTTAACCAGTTCTTATGTTTTCATCGAAGATTTGCATTGACTGTCAATCGTAAGAAAGCCATACGAGGGTTTTTCAAAGCAAGATAGCTTTCGTGCCAACTTTAAGGGCGCCCGCAGATCATAATCATATAAGGGACAGTGATGACTCACGGATGCAATACGTATGGAGGCTCCCGGCTTCTCGTTTCAGATGAAAATAAGAACCCCGCGAATTGAAAACAAGACGAATAGGATGTATTCTATTGAAACATAAAAGGGTATAACTAACAACGCCGGTGAACGAACAACAGACTTACAAGGGGGGTTAAGACTGAGCCATTAAGCTAACTGAACCGGAACGACGTTAAGATAAATGACGGAGAACGCACCAAATCTTCATGCACTTGAACTGTGGATCCAGGCTTGAACGGGACTGGAACTCATGCCCGCGCGATTGCGCTGCACATTGCTCGACCAAATGAGACTGAGTTATTAAGCCAACTGGGGCCTGGTAACTTGCGAGTTCGTGTTATGATCCCGTAATAGGTGAATGTATGATCGAGAATATATCAATTCTATTTCTTCAGGCTTATTGCGCTTCATTAATTGCAATGATCACACTTCAATTCATCACATATCCGCGGTTCCAAATTTGATATTGTAAATTACTTATAGATATAGATATTGTAAATTAGTTATTTATCGGTTGTATATAGTGATTTTAACTAATTTCCTTTTGTTTTTAATTTGAGTGCCATTAGTC
>BLFK01000908.1:658283-665783 GCA_014634185.1 Astreopora myriophthalma
CGAACTGAAGAGTTTAAAACGTCGTGCTACTGCCATGCTTAAGTCCAATTTAATTCTTGAATTTAGTTCGGAACGGCAATAGCGCGACGTTTGGAACAGGCCTTAGCTATTCACGGAACCAAATGTAATGGTACTCACATTGTACATTCAGCAAAGCAGCATCTGAGGTAACTGTCCCGATACTGTTGTTAGCTTCGCATCGATACTCATAGGCACTGTCGGCCTTGCTCACATTCGTTACCGATAACTGTTTGTTGTCTGATGATAAGCTGACTCTGGGATGGACTGTTATGTTCACAGCAGACCCATCAATAGTCCAAGAAAACGTCGGCTCCGGATTTCCATTGGCGTCACACCAGAACACAGCGTTATTTCCTTCAATTACTGTTTGATTCTGGGGACGAGTAGTGAACTCAGGCTTATCTGCAATTTGTAGAGAAAACAAGAATATTCTTACTTCAAAGTATAGTTTTGATCACAGTCAACCTTCATAAAATACATCATCTGTCACTAAGACCTTCGCAAAAACTACAAAGCAAAAAGAACGCAAACTAAAATAATGACCGGCGATGTTGTTGTTACCGGCATCAATGCTAGGCAACAAAGTCCCTTCAAGCCAGCTAGTTACGAAACCAAAAATAATCTAAAAACTTGACATAACAACACAATAAGGTGGTATACTTACATTGCACATCCAACATAGCAGCAGCAGAGGTAACAATGTCAACGCTGTTGTTCGCCACACATTGATATCGATGCGTCCTGTCTGTCCTATCCACATTTGTTACTGTCAACTGTCTTTTATCTGGGGATACCTTCACTCTGGGATGGACAGTCTCGTTAACGGCAGACCCATCAATGGTCCAGGAAAACGTAGGCTTTGGATTTCCAGTGGCGTTACAAGATAGAGTAACGTTATTTCCTTCGTTGACTGTTTGATTCTGAGGATGAGTAGTAAACTCAGGCTTATCTGAAATTTGTAAAGTAAAGCAGGATATGGTTGCTGGTAAGCTGAGAGTTTGAAGTACTTTTATTTTTGTTAGTAGTACTGTACCGTAAACTGAAGAGACTAGTTTTATCACCTGCCACAAGGCAAAAAGAACGCAAACTAAAATAATGACCGGCGATGCTGTTGTCACCGGCATCAATGCCAGACAACAAAGTCCCTTCAGGTCAGCTAGTTACGAAACCAAAAGTAATCTAAAAACTTGACATAACAACACAATAAGGTGGTATACTTACATTGTATATCCAACATAGCAGCAGCAGAGGTAACAGTTTCAACGCTGTTGATCGCCACACATTGATATCGATGCGTCCTGTCTGTCCTATCCACATTAGTTATTGTCAACTGTCTGTTATCTGGGGATACCTTCACTCTGGGATGGACAGTCTCGTTAACGGTAGACCCATCAATGGTCCAGGAAAACGTAGGCTTTGGATTTCCAGTGGCGTTACAAAATAGAGTAACGTTATTTCCTTCGGTGACTGTTTGATTCTGAGGATGAGTAGTAAACTCAGGCTTATCTGAAATTTGGAAAGTAAAGCAGGATATCGTTGCTGGTAAGTAAAATTTAAAGTAGCTTTATTGCTTTTAGTAGTACTGTATCGTAAATTAAAGGGACGACTTTTATCCTGCGCCACTAAGGCCATTTTTGTTTCCAGCCGTACTCACAGGAGACACATCAGTGCCCCATAATAGATTCAGAGTTCCCATTTGCGTTACAAGAGAAATTGACGTTGTTTCCACCTGTTAGGGTGTTATTTTCCAGATCCCAGGCTTGTCTGAAATCAATGAAAAGGGGAAAGGAACCAAGCTCATGCCTTCTTTTAATACCATCGCGAGACTTTTTTGAATACTCTTATCCTTGGTGCTCTTTAAAGTTTCTTAGTGTTCATAATAACAATTGGTGCTGGAGACACTTGTAGAGGTCAATCAATCAATCAATCAATGAATCAATCAATCAATCAATCAGTCAATCAAACCAATCAACCAATCGATAGATAGATACATAGATAGATAGTATTTACAGTGACAGTATTTACATTGTATATCCAATGTAAAAGGTTCAGAGGTAACGCTGCCAACACTGTTGTTCGCCATACATCGGTATTCATGCTCGCTGTCTGTCCTATTTGCCTTCGTTATTGTCAATTCTTTAGCATCAGCTGATAAACTAATTCTGGAATTGACAGTCGTGTTTACTGCTATCCCGTCTATGGTCCATGAAAAGTCAGTAGGCGGGGGGTTTCCAGTGGCAGAACAATATAAAGTTATATTATTTTCCTCTGTTGTCTGACTCTTTGGACGATCAGTGAATTCGGGTTTGTCTGTAATCAACGAGAGCATAAAAAGAGCAATTCTTAGTATCTCTACAAGATTAAGTTAAATACGTTAACACTATTTAGATCTCTTAATGATGGGTGACATGGCTACTCAGTTGCTGAAGGTTTAATTGTTTTTTGTGTTTGTTTTTAATCGCTCTTTTTATCCACGAAAGTTACCAAAGGTAATTTATGCTATGTATTGCACTGGAAGGACTGCCAAGAACTTATGGAAGCTGAAAAAATACTATAGTTTCTTTAGGACCACCTTTAGGATCATACTCTTTTAGCTAATGTTGTGCAAAGGGCGGAGTCAAGTTAACGTATTCTGATCATTAAGTAAGCATTGTGTAAAACAGTACTTACGTTGCACATTTAGTACAGCAACAGTAGAGTTGACCGTTCCAACACTGTTTTCCGCCACACATTGGTACTGATTTCTGCTGTCTGTTCTATTCACATTCGTTAACGTCAGCTGTTTGTTATCTAATGATAAACTGAGTCTTGCATCAGCAGTCGTATCCACAGGAGACCCATCTATGGTCCACGAGAATGAAGGCGGGGGCTTTCCAGTGGCGTTACAAAATAAAGTAATGTTGTTTCCTTCTCTGACCGTTTGATTCTGAGGATGTACGTTGAACTCAGGCTTGTCTGGAGATAAAAAAATAAGGTAAGAGAATGAAACTCTTGCTAGATTTGATAAAGTTTTGGCTACTACGTTAGAAGGCTGCCATGCAATACACAATGCGGGGTAATCCCTTAGCTAAAGATACTTAGAAAAGTAGGCCAAGTGGCTCAAGGAAGCTCAGTCATCAGGCCGTAATGGACTTGCATGCGGATGTTCCGGGTTCAAATCCGCGCTCTGACCATCAAGTAGATGTGTCCTCTGTGGTCCCGAATTCAACTGCACCACTGGTTGCCTACTTTCAGTTAGGATTCGTAACGTTGTCCTGTTCATTTGAATTCAGTGTTACTTTCTATACACAGCCCCACAAGCTTGAAGCTTTAAAACATCACCGTGTATGAATAAAGGGGGTTACACTGCATTAAACAGAGGGTACTCACCAGATTGTCATGTCGACCTCCACTCCGTGTTTTACTTAATGCGACAGTTTTCGGTTGAGCAGTGAGACTACCTGAATGTTGCAGGTTGTTTGCTCGGAAAAAAAAAAGGCCTCACAAAGGGGGGTTTCACGGGCACCCAAGGACCCCCCTAGCTACGCCCTTGCACGAAAAATAGTACATTGAATTCAAAACTGAGATTCTGTGGGTACAACAGACGATAATAAGTGGGATTCACTTAAACTGCTGGTTGCACGATTTTACGATTCTGAATTCAGCTCCGCCATTCACTTCAAAACTCAACTGAAAACAATAAAAGAACAACATTGATCTTACATTGGATAACCAAAGTAGCAGCATCAGACGTAACATTGGCGGAGCCATTGAACGCCACACAACGGTATTGACCACTGTCGGCACTGATGACGTCGGATATCGTCAACGTTTTGTTGTGGTATCCAAGGCTGATTCTGGAATTAGAACTAGTACGTAAAATAGATCCATCTTTGGTCCATGATATTGTTGGATCCCCAGTGGCATTGCAAGAAAATGTGACGTTATCTCCTTTTGTCACTGTCCTGTTTTGCGGATGTGTTGTTATCTGAGGTGCACCTGAAATGAGGGAGGAAAAATGAGAATTAGTTTCCGCATAATACAATTCTATGACGAATGACAAGTATACTATTTCTGTTATTTGATGGGCATGCGGATTGTATGATTTTTGCTTTTCTGTATTACGTTCTCGTTTTTTCAGTAGTTGACATTTTTCCAGGTAGGCACATGTCTGCTGGCGCACTGGTAGTTAGTTACGCCCCTGGTATTTCTGTCACTTGAACGGCATTTTTGTTTTCGATTTCTGTTGGTGCTCAGATAAGCCTCGTAATACGTTGGTATGGACGTAAACTACTCTATTAGAGTCGGTAACCCTAATTCTTAAAGAAAAAATGGTTTTCCTTAGCCACCTTATTTTAACCAGTTCTTTATGTTTTCAGCGAAGATTTGCATTGACTGTCAATCGTAAGAAAGCCATACGAGGGTTTTTCAAAGCAAGATAGCTTTCGTGCCAACTTTAAGGGCGCCCGCAGATCATAATCATATCAGGGACAGTGATGACTCACGGATGCAATACGTATGGAGGCTCCCGGCTTCTCGTTTTCAGATGAAAATAAGAACCCCGGGAATTGAAAACAAGACGAATAGGATGTATTCTATTGAAACATAAAAGGGTATAACTAACAACGCCGGTGAACGAACAACAGACTTACAAGGAGGGTTAAGACTGAGCCATTAAGCTAACTGAACCGCAACGACGTTAAGATAAATGACGGAGAACGCACCAAATCTTCATGCACTTGAACTGTGGATCCAGGCTTGAACGGGACTGGAACCCATGCCCGCGTGATTGCGCAGCACATTGCTCGACCAACTGAGACTGAGCTATCAAGCCAACTGGGGCCTGGTAACTTGCGAGTTCGTGTTATGATCTCGTAATAGGTGAATGTACGATGGAGAATATATCAATTCTATTTTTTCAGGCTTATTGCGCTTCATTAATTGCAATGATCACACTTCAATTCATCACATATCCGCGGTTCCAAATTTGATATTGTACATTACTTATAGATATAGATATTGTAAATTAGTTATTTATCGGTTGTATATAGTGATTTTAACTAATTTCCTTTTGTTTTTAATTTGAGTGCCATTAGTCTATCAGTTTTGTTACTGTCTAATGTTACCCTCTTCAATACTACTTCTTCTTCTACTACTACTACTACTACTACTACTACTACTATTACGATCATATAATAAAGCCCTAGCCATAACGAGTTTGACCTCTCTACGGGATCGAAGCGCTTGTAAGAGATTTGTTTCTAAAATTGTGCCTCCCAAGCCCTCTTTTCCCTTGTTATCAAGAAGAGTAGAGATAAGGGATACTAAGGACAATCTTTGAAGGAATACCGCCAGAGTAGTTAAGCCATGTAACACCGAACGTTTCAGTCAATTTGTTACTTGTAAGTATGCTAATAACCTCCCATATTAGAGGCACTAGTATGTGAGAGAATATTTGTAATTATTGTGATATTTATTATACCTTGACCTTGTACTAATTAATGTATTAAGTGCTGACCCTGCCTGTAATTCAGTCTTTCAAACTGCAAAAGGCAGAAATAAACGAATTTGATTTGAATAACCGTTTACGGGGTATAATACGAACTCGCAAGTAACCAGCTACAAGTTGACTTGATAGCTCCGTTGGTAGAGCAGCGCGTAGCATAACCGCACGGTCAAGGGTTCGAGTCTCGCTCAAGCGTGGATCTTTTCAAGGCTTCCTTACAACTGCTCAAGTTACGATGACTGCGATAACCACATTTCAGTTCAATACAATAATAACACACGAAAGTTACCCAAACAACAGACCTCGTGAAAATTAACCTGCACGACTCTAGCGCTAGAATATATTTGTCGCTGGAATATAAGAGCCCAACTGACCTTCGAGTGTGAACGGCGCAGCAAGGGACAGTAGTAACAGTGTTGTAACACTCATAGGAAGAACCAAAGACACCAAATTTTTTTTTCTGTGAAAGCGCGTCCAACTGCTAGCTATCTTGTCGGAGTTAAGTCTATGTGCGAGTTAATCCAGGACAGCTTACCGGCTGATGAAACCGTGAGCTGAAATCGTTTGCATTTGAACCCGAAACACTGAAAGGAATTGCACAAGTGGACGACCGCGTCCGGTAGCTGACTCGTTCCTAATTTCTTTTTTTGAACGTGATGAGACAAACTCAAAATTTTTTAACCGGAGTTTCTGAGAGTGTTTAGGGCATCAGAATGTTAAACGTAAAAAGCATTCCACTTTATTGCGAAAAACCTCCAGAGACAATATCACAAAACCGACAAATTGGAAGGCAAGTCACGCGCTAAAACTCAGAATAATCACCTCAATTTCTGATTACGCGCTAGATTGATGACTCAGTTCGCGGTAATTTGCTTTTACTTTCAAGCACCGAGGAGTGTTGATTGCATTACTGTGCAAGAACTTTACAAATCGGAAGTACTTTTGATAAATCTAGCAAGTCAGAAACACCGTAAAATTGAGAAAAACTGTGCACTTAATAAATCTAGTAAGGCATCGAGTATCCAACTTATGAGAGGTTTGTGAGTTCCTGTACTGTACATGGAAGAGAGGTCATTGTACCCTGTGCGTGAGCTAGAAAAAGTCATATCGATAAAACTGATAAGTTAGCGGTATAGATGACGCATTTCATTAACTTATAAAGGAACTGCATATCATTCTCGGAAGACTATAGAGCAATATTCAGTTATGAAGCGGGAGATAACACAACCGCAAATGCAAGGAATCTTGTTCATGAGTTTGTGCATAGCTCATAAATGCCAAGCAAAATGGGATTTTCACTTTAGTTTCACTGAACCAGAAAAGTGAAGGTATCGTTGACCTGCATGTGAAGTGCGAGAGGTTGACAAAGGGTAAAGTGTAAGTCAGAAACGTAGATTATTCACTAAGATAAAACGGCTCTTACGTTTTGTACAAGAAAAAGATGATATAAAACAAAAGAAACAAAAATATAAACAACAACAACAACAACAATACCTAACTAAAATACAATGACCACAAGCAATGGTTCCTGTATTGCGTCCAGTACCCGAAGAACGAACCAGTTAGAAAGAGGGGCTACGGAGGTTTTCAGCACCATACCCTTACCACCATCTAATTTGACAATATGAAAAGACACTAGCATGTGTAAATTCAACAAGAATTGCGACGGGCAATATTGGAATCACGTTGAGTCGGAGAAATTTGTCGCGTATGAAACAAACTAGTACAAAACAAGGCTTAGTGTCGTATCTTTTCACATTTTTAATCATAATAATCGCGTCTGAGCTGTACGCACCTGTGTACAATCAGTCTTTGGATTGCACCTATATGCATTTGACAAATCCTTTGTTTTTTGAAAGTTCAAAGCCGATAACTGAAAGAGATAGTTGGGATGGGCCGCACATAAAACCAAGGGTTAACTAATTGAGTCGAATCCACATGAAGTCTTTTAAAGTTAATGTTACTACTGGGCTGCGTGTGGTCCAGCTGGGTGC
>BLFK01000908.1:670093-717203 GCA_014634185.1 Astreopora myriophthalma
CGTTAATGAGAGTGGAACGCTTGATTTTATCATTACCTTTCCAAATGAAACTATAAGTAAACCTGTTGACTTCTTTAACCAAATCTTCTGCAATCAACGCCGCTTTGATCAAAACTTTCGGTAGAATAAGGGATTTAACAATTTGAATTCTTCCTAGTAATGTAAGGCCTCTCCACTTCCACATATTCAATTTATCTTTGATAGACTTAAGAACTGAGTCAAAGCTTGCTTTCATCCTTGATGCTGTATGATAATCAAACACAATTCCCAGGATTATGATTGACTTTAGTACTTTACGGGGATACCTAGCTTGATCCAGGTGATCACACCAATTGTTTAGTTTGAACTGTAGCGAATTTGTATTTCGGTTATTTTGTTTTCCTTGTTTGGACACCTCAAGCCTTAATACGCAACGAATCGCGTGGCGAACAAAGAGAGCACATGTTTGCGAATGCCATGGCGGAGTTTTTGTTTTCTCCATGTTTCGGCACAGGGATGTAAGTTACTTTCGGGTGTCGTTTTAGGTGATTTCCTTTTATGCTGATTCCTTTGTGTTTTCTTTCTTTTCTTGTTTAGTTTTTACCGTTTGACGATTTCTTCATCGTGCCGCAAAGAAGGTAAAATAAACGCGTGGTAAAAACTGTGTGGCCTAAACACCAATGGCAAAGATCTCCGTTTTATCATATTGACTCCGAGGTTGGAGAATTTATCAAAAGCTGCAAAGTTGCGATTAGCCGATGATATGCAATAACTCTGATAAAGCAAGTCATATCGTCAGCAAAAAGTGTTAGTTTAATTTCTTCGTCATTAAATAAAAATACCTTTAATTCCCTTATCATCCCAAATTCTGCAAGCAAGCACTTCAATGGCCAAAATAAATAGCAAAGATGACAAGGGATCGCCCTGCCTACGATGGTCAGTGTAGAAAGTTTTGATCCACGTCACAAATTGTGTTCCGAAGTTGAATTTTTCCAAGATTTTAAAAAGGAATGAATGATTCAAAGAGTCGAATGTTTTCTTAAAATCAACTGCTAAGAGAATACCTGGACTGTCCCGAAATTTAGCAAATTCAAGTACGTCTTCAATTGTGCAAACTCTGTCGAGTATTGACCTTCCCTTGAAAAAAAAAACATTTTGATTAGAATGAATAAGCCCAGGTAAAATCAATTCTGACTTTCTCGCAATCGCCTTTGATGCGATTTTGACATCGACGTTAATGAATGAGATCGGTCTCCAAGTTTTAATAAATCGTCTGTCTTTGTCTTTCTTCTCCAACAACGTAATCATGGCTTGTTTTTGCTAGTTTGACAGTCGTCCCTGTTCGTGAGCGAGATTCAAGGCATTGACGAGGCATTTCTCTACGACATGCCAGAAGCCAAGATAAAATTCTACAGTTAATCCATCATTCCCTGGGGCCAGTTCCTGAAAGGTGTAATAACTCTATTCCAGGGATAAATATGCCTGATTCCAGCACATTTACTTACCCCTGGAATAGAGTTATCACACCTTTCAGGAACCGGCCCCTGGTGTTTTGTTTTTCTCAAAGGATTTTAACGCCTAGAAATACTCGTTTGTTGTAATTTTCTCCTCCAACTATTCCTGCTGTTCATCTGTTAACATGCCAGTATTTAGATTCTTAAGGAATTTGTCAGTCGACACCCGCCCTATTCATAAGAATTTTTATCATGGAGATTTGCATAAAAACTGTGAATCTCTGTCATTATTTTTTTTTCGGATCCGTTATGCATTCATCATTGACCCCCACTAACTTCCTAATACAACTTTTTTTCTTTTTGGAGTTTTCTAAGTTAAAAAAGTAATTATTACTTTCCTTTCCGTATTCGTACCAATTTGCTCTGGAGCGAATTATTGCTCCTTGCGCTATATAGTCACATTGTCTATCATATTCGGTTTGTAAAATTTCCAGATCGCACATGGTTTCTTGACTGGGCTGTTCATCACATTTTGCTGAGCAGTCTTTGATTTTTTGTTCTAACTTTGATAATTTCTCCCTTCTAATTCTAGCCTTCTGTTTGCTATAGGTAATGGTTTGATAACAGATTTTGTACTTAATGAAGTACCAAAGGACCCTTGGAT
Organism: Astreopora myriophthalma; assembly: GCA_014634185.1. Classification (NCBI taxonomy): domain Eukaryota; kingdom Metazoa; phylum Cnidaria; class Anthozoa; order Scleractinia; family Acroporidae; genus Astreopora; species Astreopora myriophthalma. Next base: position 672,191 of record BLFK01000908.1, read on the forward strand.
CCTGAATCTCTTCCATCTTCCAGCCAATCACTGTATTTCTATGTTATTAAAGAAACATATTCATCATCTTCTTGGAGACTGGAATCGAACTTCCAAAAGGAAGGTCCTCGTCCCGTCTCCTCAATTCCGTTCATATGCATTGTAATGGCAGGATGATCCGTTCTTATTGCAGGAATGATATGTACCTCTTCTTGAACACTACTGCCAATTAACCAAAAGTCCAAACGGCGCTGTATTGTTGTTGTTGTTTTTTTGTCTCCATGTAAAGCGCCTGGCCTCTGGATTTCTTATTCTCCAAATATCAATCAGATCGTAATATGAACACAAATCCTCGATTTTTTACAGGATTCTCTTACTTGAGGTTTGCCTCCAATTCCATCCAACTCAGGATAGAGAATAATATTAAAATCGCCTCCAATAATAACTTCACAATTTTCCTCTAATTTAATTTCTAATTTATCAAGCTGTTTTTGAATTTCCTCGAAGATGCATTGATATTTGGTCTTATTCTAGGAATAAATATTAGCAAAAACAAACTGATGTCCCTGAATAAAACCTCTCAAAATAATAAATTGTCCTTGTTCATCCTCTTGGCGTTCTTTAATATCACAATCAACTTGAAATTTCTCTTAAACAAGAATCATAAGCACCCTATGTGCTCCCGCGAACCATGACTGAAGAAAATGTGGCCCCTCCACTGTGACTTCCAAATATTTTCGACTCCAGGAGTACTTCAGTTTCTTGTAAAAAATAATGTCGGCTTTCTCTTTCGTTAGGCAGTGAAAAAGTCCCTTTCTCGTGTCAAAAGAACGAATCCCCCGACCATTTAGTGATAAAATCTAAAATTTAAATTTCAAGGAGTCATTTACGTAAAGAATTGGGGGTCAGGTTTCCCTTAACAAATTTGGTCTTTGTTTTAAATGGCTGTATCTGAATGGAAATTAGAAAGGATAGTTGTCACGTAGACTCAGAAAACGTATTAATGTCTCTTGTTGATTCCTTGTAAGCATTTGTTGATGACATTATGACATTATTTATGCAAACTATGTTGAGAATTTTTGATGCTTTCGATATGACGTATCTCTTGTTTTCTAGTGTTGTATGGTTCCAGTTTCTAATTAAGCACTTTATGAGCAGTGCGCATATCCTAAAGAAACTTGACGTGCTTCTGGTGACCGTAAAAGATAAGCCATGATCCTGGCATCGTATGACAATCTTCTCCGAGCTAGTGGGTTCTGCCATGGCAAGAACAATACTTCCCTGTTTCTAGCTTAAATATTTCAGTCCAATGTTGGGACGAAAACTGGAAAGAACCGTGTCCTTACTCAATCATCGAGTAATGGACTTGTGATATTTGTAAGTTACGTCACACCTTTCAATCCAAAAACTGCCCAATTTCAAAAAATTGAATATTCAGGCTGTTCCTTCTCAGCCTTTATGGGTCCCGGAAGCTACGGGAAGAAAAGACGAAAACTTCTGAAATGGGAAGCGTAAAAATTCATTATAGGCAAAAGAACAATTGAAAATTACTTGAAAATTCTATTATTTAATCTTTTCAGTTTCAGAAATGACTTTGAGCCAAGAAGAAAGCGAAAATATAGAGTGGTAATGGAAACCAGTTATGCATAAACAAGTTCTCCGTTCTGCTCCCAACGAGTTTACATCAAAGCAAGTATTAAACCCAACCAACCTCCTCTGGTGAATGATAACACAGCTAATATCAGCAACAGTCCGGTCCGCGCCATGAGTTACACAAATCCCCTTTGTTAAACTGGGTTTAATTTAGACTTCAACGCCGTCGCTCACATACTTCAGGATAACAACTGAAGTCTAATTGTTTATTCTGAAATTCAGCTCTATGCAAATTCATTCGCTTTTCAACCAACAGAAATAGAAACGATTGAAAAACAGGTCAAGCATAAAGAAATGAGAAGCCTGTAAAAAGAAAGCCTCATCTATTAGATAGTAACTCAGATACACTCAATCAATTTAACAAGACGATTTGAAAACGGGTCCTATATGAAAGACAACAATAATGCCAGAGTAGTTTTATGTTGACTGTCGTTTCTATTTGAGAAGGCCATGGACATGGGACGTGCCAGGTAAGGAGCTTTTAGAGAAAACACAAACCACTATTACCCCCTCCAGATGCAACCTGTTGATGTTGTCAGTTAAACGAAGCAAACGTGAAAGAAATTGAAATAAATTAGTTTACAAATCAATAGTTTCGATGACTCCGCGATATTTGAAAATAATATGCTGACTGCTTCTCAAAAGGACGGTTGCGCCAAGGAGACCTTATCATGACAAATAAGCACTGCAGAAAATAATGAAATTGTCAGAGCTCTCATACCGAGTCAATTGAATTCAGATAGTAAAATAGAGCCCCCTGTGATAACCGAAACATTTGGACGCCAAAACTTGCTGGTTCATCTGAAAGTGTTTAAATTGCTCTTCGGCTGCGTTGCAATGTACTCTTGATCATATGCAGTAAAGCTTTCTTAGTCCGCGTCGGACTACCCCGGACAAGATACTCCTTCCTTCAAATCTCACTCGTGAGAACCCACCTGCCCTTGCCATCTCCCAACCCTCTTTCCCCCTCTGTAAATCAAGATAAATGTGAATGATAACCAAGCTGAAAACCAACGATGAAGGGAAAATGAACATTAAGCTGTTCTGCTTGAAATCGAACCCGACCACACTGATAAACGTTTAGAGGTTTGAGCACGTTTTTGTGTGTTTTGTTGATCTAAAGGTAAGAAATAGTGGGTGAAAGCAGCGGCTATCCGGGAATACGACCTTCAATTTGGACAGTAATAACGCACTTTTAAGTGCTCCCTTCCCTCAAGCCCCTTTACACTGTGTTACTTAGAAGGAACAGAAAGCAATTTAGAAAAATGAATTGGTGGAATCGATTGTGCCTACTGTGACAAAAAACTGTGCTTTCGTCGCAGAAAAAGCATCGCATTGCGTGCATAGTTTCATTCAAATAACTGTCTTTTTTTTTTACGTTGTCCGGTTAGTTCTAACTTTATTTGACATATCCCTTCAAAGTTTCTCCGGCGCTTGACCGCTAAAAGCATGCGCGCGACACGGCGACAGGGGTTTGGCCTTCGCCATCACTTGCGAAGTAGGAGTTGAGCGCGCGTTTGTAATAGGGAAAGGAAGGCTCACAATGCCCTTAAGGCATGGCTAAACTAGGAAACATTGTTATCGAAACAAGTTCCTGGGTGTTTTCTGTGGCAAATTCCTGTGGCAAGACAAGGAAACATTTTTTTGTAAGCAAAATAGTGTGCACGCGCATTAGTAAGGATACCCTCTCGGAATCAGTCTGGGGCGGATTGTTTGTCTCGTCGCGCTGATTTTTCCTTGAGGACAATGGGCAACTTCCTTCTTCTCGTGATTCATGTGGTCTTCGTGCCATACATCAGGATTCAGCATTCACTTTTAATTTCATTTTTATCAAAATAGAAATGAAAGCGTCCCACAAGCAGGGTCTTTCCTAAACGAGCTAATGAAAAAAATAGAGTATACCTCTTTTCATTAACGTTCTGTTTGGCCCTTTCTTCTTCTTTGACCCGAATCTGCTACCATTCTTGTGGCCTGCTCGTCGACTTCCGCCATTGCTTGCTCTTTCTTTCCGATCGTTGCTAAGGAAACATGTTTTATGAGCAGCACTTGAAACTAGTCAAAAATGTTTCCCAAGTGGCCAAACTGGGAAACGGAAACAAAAAAATTATAATGTTTTGGGGAAACCTCAGAAACATTTTTGTTTCCGAAACACAAAATTTGGTGCCGCAACATATGTTTCCCGCGCGGCCAAACTAGGAAACATTTGCGTCCGCAACAAAGTTTCCTAGTTTAGCCAGGCCCTTAGCATGACTCTATAAAGTTACGTAGGTTGATCATTCTGTTATTAAAATTGTCTCGTAATGGAGCACTAGGGCATCTGCATATGCATGCCCAGACCAATCGACTAGCCATTGTACCATGACCTTGAAACCCGAGGGGTCGGCCCTTGCACTGCTTATACCAGCACCCAGACAAGAGAGGGCGTCCTGCCTCTAACAAGGCAGTGAGAAGTGCCCGCTCCTAAACCACGTGACCGAACCCTTTCCGTAGATTTAGAGCGTTTAATAAAATGTAGTAATTGTGTCTTCCCTATGATAAGTATAAGGGCCGATTGAAGTACATGCTATTTGAGCACCCGTGAATGGATGAATGAATGAATGATAGCAGTAACAACGCTATATCTAGCCTACGAATACAGCCGCCCTTGGTCGCTCACCGCCACTCCGAGGAACGGGAGGGGGTTCCCGCCCTTCGGGGTGGCGGTGAAGGACTAAGCAATGCTTTGTGTGTCATTCTTAAAAACAACAACACAACGTAAGTGATCATTTATATTTTCCTCCTGAAGCGTGAAAGTTATTGTCCGTTAAAAATACTGTGAAACGACTGTTTTATGATCCAACCAGTATCCCCCTCCCTTTATCACACAATTACTGAATCTCTATTTGTAGAACCATTTTAATACAATTTTGCTTTGAGATACATGCAGATAAGCCTTGTTGTAGTCCTTGTTGAGACGGGAATCATTTTAACAGAAATCGGATGTCGTCAAATGTACTGATGCACTCGAGCGACGCGTTTTTTATTGTGCTTTGTTATATTAATGATTATGTGAGTAGGCATGATCCTTGCAAACCCCTACAAAACAATTCGGCAAGTTGACAAGTAATACCATGGGATTCTAACATTCAGTTACTTTCTATCTAATATTGCAATTCTCGGAATTATTCCTTAGTTTAATTCACTGATCCCGAGATCATAGGGGTTTAATATTTAACTCTTAGAGACTAGGGAAATTAAGTTTTAACTTTTGAGTTGTCCGTAACAGGAAAAAAAAATTAGCAGTAAAAAAGGAAAAACCTTAGCCATTAACCGTAAAAGCCTGCACCCCATATATAAGACCCTCCCTTAAGCGATCTGCTGGACTTGACAATTTGGGTGGTCAATTGCGGGAGGTTTAATTTGACTATGTCACGAAAGAGTGTGATAAGTCTTGGTGATACGAGGATTAAAGGTCAGTTGAGAATCAAATGTAACACCGAGGTCTTCGACTTGACTACTTGGTGGAGCGCAGCTCGGCGGGCGAGAGAAGTTAAAAGAAGTGCTTGTGATCTCAGTCTTGGGCATTGTGTATTGTGTAAAATCAAGGATATGATGTCATGGAGGCTGTTCAATAATTAACCCGGGGGAATTGTTTTAACCGGACAGAGACCCACTGTGAAAGATTTGCGCAGCTCCCTACATTAATTATACGTGCATATTCCTACTAACCCTCTTTCAAAATTAGAACGAGCGTGAATAGACTATAATAGACCTTATGATGGCTTAAGCCGCCATCTTGCTGGGTAGGCAAAGTGTAAACAATTTACAGTGTTTGTATGGGGATCCGATGTCAAATAATTTTCGTGAAACGTTAATTCAGAAAAATCTATGAATTACGAACTGAAGGTACAATCCATCAACTTTTGTGATTTCTACTATGTTAATATGTAAGAAAGCCCAATTTCGTCGATGCAAGGTCGTTGACGAGTAGCAAGCACGAACATGTGGTATTGAAATGGAAGCTTTCGCGGCTGCAAAGTTGCCACCAAGTATCTGGCACGTTTTATTAGCGCCAATCGCTATAAAATGCAATGGAGATCGATAAAGAAAATGACCCAATTTGACCCTGTCTTAGCTCATCAGGCTGATCAGTCATTGCCATGAACACGCTCCTTCTTTCCCTAAATGGACGCTCGATTTAAAGGGACGACTGATATTACCCAAACGTCAGCTAAAAAGTTCCCATTGGATTTTAATGTACGGAGTAGATTTTTGGATGTCTTTGCTTTTGAATCTCGACTTTTAGAAAAGACAAAGTCCTCACAGTTGTCAGAGCTGGTTTTAAACTCGAACCGAGCAGCCACATGAAAGTCCTAGCGTCCTCGAGAATTAGGCACGCCGCCTCTTGTTAGTCTATTTAAAGTTGACTTTATTTGGGTAGCAATGTGAAAACTTGATAATTTGGTTTTGTTTAACAGCTGAATCAACTAAGATGTTCAGAACCACCGCCTTGGGCCTTATTATGGTGATCACTGTATTTCACGGACTGGCCTCAGTTACAGGTGTGAGCACGATTAGGCTGTGTGTTGATCATGGAATCGATCATGTGATTTCAGATCTGAACGCGTAACAGCCGTGCGAGGTTAAGCTTTTAAAATTTTCAGGCAGTGCGAGACTACATGAGTAATAGCCGCACGTTATAGTCGCCTTTAGAGTAGTTTGCAGTTTCAAAACGGTTGAATTCAACATTCAGAAAACGAATAGAAGAGAAAGTTACTCCCACAGTTAGGATTCAAATGGCACCGGTGGAATTATCGAGGTGACTGCAAAGGCGGAAATAGAGAAGGGGGGCCCAGTGAAGCGGAAGGGAGGCACAAAAATTGAAAACAGTAAGAGGACTGAGGGAAAGTGGGAGAGAGGACGACTGAGACGAAGCCATGGGAGAAGGGACTGAAGGGCAAAGGAAGCAAGAGGAAGGGATACCACCTGGGGAGAGGAGAAAGTTAAGCAGGAAGACACGGAGACTGAGGAATATCAGTGGAAAAGGTCAATGAGGAGAAGTAGGGACTAGAGAGGAAACTGAGGCCAAGTTGGTCAGCAAGATGCCACTTAATGCACTTATAAACATGTTTTGAAATATTTGTTTTCTCCCTTGTTTAGCTCGTCGTTGTTCTGAAACGCTGAAAGATCAACCTTGCATTGGTAAGTAATCGTTTTAGTTCGCGCCCTATACTGAGGATTACATTAGATTCGCAACATACCTTGACCAGCACGTGTCACACTCTTGGGCGACACAGTCGAATCTCGCGCAATTGACCACCCAAAATGTCAAGTCCAGAAGGTCGCTTACCGGACAATACTTGTATGGATCAAAATTAATGAATAAATAGCTACGAAGTATCCTAGTATCTCGTTGAAGGAGTCTGATCAAAACCACTGATTTTGCATTTCAGTGGAGGGGAAATTTCCGCTCAAATTACGCTGCGACAGTCAAACTGGGAAGTTCTTCAAGATACACGATCTTTCTGTAGAGTATTATCGTGGAGTTTGGACTGGGGTACCTGAGGCCCAAACCTTCACTAACACAGAATGTCGAAACAGTCGAGGTCTGGACACCAAGATGGAATACTACTGTTCATTGTCCGAGGGGAGCCTGTGTCCTTATGCTGATCGAATGAGAAATATTAAAATGCGTAATTTCTGAAGGTCGAGCGACATGGGAACGAGTTAGTCAGAAATTAAATATTCTGACGGCACGGTGTAGAGGGCCGTCGGATAGCTTAGGACTATTTACGAGTTTGGCGGGAGATTATCGTCATTCTACGTTTGTCAGTCGCTGAGGTTAAAACTTTTTGCTTAACTTTTAAGAACTCCGCTGTCTGGCTGTGGGCTCATTTTTTCCTTCTGTATAGTAGAGTACCTTTCCTCGGGTCTGGTGCCGTTGCATTAGATGAGGAATACGTTTCCACATATTTTTGGCCACTTCTAATGCGTGGTTTTTAGTTGTTTTTCGTACCTGGCAAGGCACGATTGCTAAGTTTATTGCCTACAGCAATATAGTATGTTTTGTCTATTTTCACGGTGTTATTTGACGTCCAGTTTGTAACCGATTCATATAAACGGAGGTAATTTTGTTAGGTCATTTTGTTCAGCGGACTGGCTGACGTACCCCTCATAAACTATTTTCACATTGAAGTCTCGTGTAAGGTAGTCAGAATCGAGTATTTCTGCTGGGAGATAGGTGAGGAAATCTTAAAAATTAAACAAACAACAATTAATTATACCTAGGCGAAGTAAACGAGTAGTCGGCAAATTCGAGAGGGTTTGCATAACTGCCCCAAATTCTTCCAACCCCACGAGTGTTTAGATGTGGCTGTATAAACAGGGAAAAAACGTCCTCGTTTGCTTTTATAAAATTTTGTCAAAAATAATTCGACAAATAAAGGAAAATGTTGCTTGTTACTTCTTGATTGAAATAGATTTTCTTAATACATGCTCTGGGCAATGACATTTCCTACTAGCAGATCAAAACGCGCATCTGACAACACATGAACCAATCAAAATTCGCGTGATGTCACAACCGTCTTTACATACTCTCATCTAACACACCTATTGACCAATGAGAGCACGCGTACTATCCTAATTATTTTATGAAAAGAAATAAAGAAAAGTAAAGTGCTTGAGAGCCAGTCAAGGGCGCTTAATTCTACTGTCTTCACCACTATGGGGACGTAACTTTGTATTTCATCATAGTGATTTAAACTGTCAAATCACTGAACCGTATTTACAGAGATCGTGCAAACGCGGTATCAACAGAGGAATGGGCGAAAAACAAAGGAAAGCAAAAGAAAAGCAACAATTAGGACAAGGGTTACCATTAGAATATTCGTTTAGAATCCCCTGAATTACATCATATATTATCATATTCCAACCTTTTCACGACTGGTACCCTTTGGTTTTCTTCCGCAGTAGAGAACCAACAAAAACAAGCCGGTTCAAAAACTCACCACGTACGGGTCGAGTCCACGTAGTCTCTATTCCCGTTATCCTGTTAAAAGCACGGTTAATAGATGACTTTGTGATCATTATATTGATCATGTCATTACATTGTTTGAGACTGTTGAAGCTCTAGCTCGTTAAGTAGAATTAGTTAAGAATTTCACGCACAATGCCAATTGCAAACTGAAATAACTTGATGCGAAGTTCGGCTGTTGAGGTGATAAATGCATCGCCTTCGTCGCTTTCATAATCAGGTCATAGCGACTTTTAGACCCTGGCTAAACGTTCCAGCATTGTTGGCCGACAATGATTGGGTGGTGACGTCTGATGCGCAGCTAAACCGCACCAACCATGTTAGCAAACATTTGGTTGAGATCCCTATCCTCAGCGAACTGTAGACTGGGTACTTGAAGCTAACTGTTTGTTTAATACGCCAGCAATGTTGGAAAGCCGGCTACCGAAGCGTTGGAACATCGTTGCTCCCAGCAAAATGTTACACGAAATGTCTGACCGATCTGGTGCTAGAGCACTAGAGAACAATCGTCCAATTTAACCTAATTGTTCATTTCTGTTAATTGAGGGCTTGCTAAAAAGTATGTACCCACAGAAGGGGGCTCATTGTAGTGGCATTCTTTGAAGGATCTCAGGAAGAAACTGGTGCGACGAAAGGGTCTGGGTTCTTCACTAAGCCCCTGTTCATGATTGAATATCAATTATCAGGGTCGGCCAGGGGAGGTAGTGGTATATCAGTATACCCGAAAAAAATTCGCCAAAATACCCAAAATTCATCCAAATATACCCAAAATTAATCGAAGCATTGTGTACTGTATACCTGAAATTAGTAGTTAGCGAAGCAAGCACATATTTGGTTGTCTTACCTTTTTAGCATTCCGCTTATAAGAAACAGACATGCATCATTCACTATGCATTTAATTACAAACTCTCAATCAGTCAATCCACAATGGCTCGGACCGTCATTACTTTCTCACGATAACAGATCACAAGAAAGGTCACATGTCAGCTTGAATAGAAAGATGGTTGGCTATGGATAAGGAATCTTAATCCTCGTAGTTCATGATAGTTGGGGTTCGTTGGTTTTCTTGAGAGGCCCGTAGCTGAATGGTTAAAAAATGTCAAGAAAGAGGTTGCTGCAATGTTCACAGTGAGGGTCTCGATCAATAAACTTTACCTCATCCCAAAGCCAATAGTGGTCGGTCTGCTGGGGTCTGCTCACGGGCGTCATGTCTTTGATTCTCTTATGCATAAATCTCCCTGTTTCCTCGATGTCAGCGATGTAGACTGCACCACAGGGAATCTTGTAAACCACGCTATCTTGTTTAAGCAGATCTATGGTTATAAAATGTTCCTAAAAATTTTGTCATCTGTTGTCTTATACGCAGAAACGTTTTCTGGTCCTAAATAAAAAAATAGGTTGAACTGCGATTTTGCCTTAATCGCTTAATAAAATAGAAAGTCGCTTGCCGTTGCTGCCGTTCTCCTGCTTCTTTTGGGTCTGTTGGATTGCTTATCAGTTTTGTCCTCTCTTTCATTCAAATCATCATCAGCGTCAAGTTCCGGTTCTTCAAAAGGGAGAACATTGTCTTCCGATGCGTGTAACGACGCTAAAAAAAGGTAGTAATCGTTCTCTTCAATCTCGATAGTGCCATCTTTGGAAACTATGTGTTCTTTCCCAGTGGTTGTAAACAGAAGGGGGACGGCCGAGTCCTGTGTGTACCACTCTGTTCGAACATGTGCAATATGGTCGTCATCTGGTAGGTCAGATCAAGAAAGTGATATACCGAATACCCGTATTTAAGCTGCAATATACCGTAATACCCGATTTAAAAAGCCCCTGTATACCGTATACCCAAAAACCCTGGGCGACCCCGAATTATGATTTAGTTATAATCGCATTATAAAGAGCAGGAGACGTGTTACGTTTACATCACCGGTCCCGTATTTCATGAGTAAGTTTTATATCCTCCGGGTTTTGTTTGATTTGATTAAGGTCAATAAGTCTTCACTATAGGTACGCAGACAGCTGTTACCTTAATGAAATGTTTTTCCTGCCGGCTGAGCTTGCGAAAGAGGCAGGAAACGAAGTTCTCTCACACTGAATGGGGGACCTGGGTACAAGTCAGGATGTTAGTTTCACGCTCGGTCACGTGATTCAGTTTTTCTTTTCTTTCCTGACAGTGCAACAGTTTTCCCACCCTCCCACCCCTTAGCGAGTTCTTGCCTAAGTTTATAGAAGTGTATCAACGTTTGGGTAGTTTTTTCCAGTTGTTGACTCCAGTTCTGTTATCTTTGTGACAAATGTGAATAAAGTGCTGTTGCATTGTCGTGTGGCAGACAAATGGCATTCAGTGTGTGAGAAATAGAATTTCGTACAGTTTTTGGAAGATAATATGCCACCAACAAATATATTCCCAACAAAATGCCGTACCTAAGAAAGTATGCATAGAAAGAACTAAGAAATAGCCTGCTCAATGGATATAATTGGTCATGCAGCTCTTTTGTTATTTCAACTAGAGCAGAAAAAATAACCTTTAAAAGTGGCCATTTGACGGGGCATTCGTCGACGCAGCAATTTCGTTTCATAGATAAACAACGACACAAAATTTAAATTTGGCATGCATTGAGAAAATTGGACCTCCAGGAGATTGCATTCAGTCAGGAAAAGATGAGGTCGACTCTCAGAGATGGTAAAGGACTACGACACGCATGAGGAGCAGTTTACGTTCTGAGGAGCAGTTTACGTTCTAGGGATGGTACCCTGTCACGGGATTCCCAGCATGAATTGACCGCATGCTAGTCCGTCACAGAATACCAGCATAAAGTGGACGGGAGTATGATTACCGCCGGGGGTTGAATTCTAGGTCATGACTCACAGAAAGCCCAGCAAGAGATACAATACAACCAAACCAAAAGTGCCACCGTTATCATTCAGCTAAGATAACGACAATAAATGATGATAAAATAAACCGAAAATTGAATTTAAAAAGGGAAGTTCTCGATACCAGTGTAAATTATAGATACTCTCAGTTTTTTCAATAGGGGAAGAATTTCTTTGACGAGTATTACAGACTAGAGCTTATATATGTGAGAGTAAAAACAATTCACACATGCAACATCTAAACAGACAAATATGGAATAATTGCCGCCTATTCGCGGGCGGGTCCCCTTGTCAGGCAGTATCGTAGTACTGCGGTAAATTGAATTTATGCATAAAAAAAACAAGCAATAATAGTAGACCCTTCCATAATTAACCTTAGCACGTTTTCCATACCCTTTGGGGTTGTTAACAACAACCTACGAAAGAACCTGTACTTTGACAGATTCATTTTTTTCGAGTAATGGTTAGGGTTGTTTATCCCAAACAAAGCATTTCCCCTTTTTCAAATTTTCATTGTGCCATACATAGTTCTTTAACTGGTAGTACTAAGTGACAGATTAAGGAGGAAACGAATGACCGCCTCCTGGGCTTGTTTCTTCCGCCCTTCGCAACAGATCGTTTTTCTTAACTATCCCAGACATTTCCTTTAAACCTTCGTAAATGCCATTGATTCTGCAATGGAGAGTGCAACATCAAAATAACATTTTTGTGCTTTGTAGTGATAATAATTACACTAACAAAGTAAGTATGTCAGTTTTTTTCCTGATAATTATAGGAAGTTAAAATGGTGAAGAAATACCAGATTAAAGGGAATTCGATTATATTGCCAACGAAGAGGTTATCTGATGGTATAGATTTGGAGACATTATTTATTGGAAGCTACGTTCCGGAATCGTTAAGTAGCTGGACTTGAAAGAGAGGGACATGGGCCTCAAGTCCCGCCCTGACCACTAGGGACGAGTTGATCGAAGCACGGTTAGTGCCAATCCAGGATAAATAACATGACGACGTATAGGTTCTAATCGGACATAACCCAGGATTCCTGCCCAGGATTACCGCTAACCCTCCTTCGAACAACTCGGTGTAGGTGTAGTGGTTCTAGGTAGACAACTCCTCGGCTGTGCTTGTAACTGAATAGGCGACTGGGCCGAGCGTTAAGCTTGCTTCGAACAACTCGGCCATGGTCTGCGTCCCAACAGTTAGGATTCTGAACTCTGTTATGTTCATTTGTATTAATTGTTTCACTGGCCCCGCAAATCCCCTGAATGGCAATGGTCATTCATTGGTCACATGGGAGCATTTTCTCTCTGAACCTGAGGACATCGTCTTAGAGAAGTGTCTATGATCACTACAATTTCCCAGTCACAAAAAGAAAATTCCCACCATCTCCTCATCCATGAGCAGGTAGAAGGTGCTGCCGAACGCCACAATGAACAAGAAAAACAAAAGCCAAACGTTGAAATTTAAACATAGCAATGCCTTAAAACGAGAGGCAGCTGGTCACGACATAGGACGGTTCATCAATAAGATGTGAATTTTGAGAACAAAGGTGGCCTAGACCTGGGAATGAAATCCTAAATGTGACCATTTAAATGAAAGCTGAAGAGCAGTATTTTCCTGTTAGCTTTATTATGTTAGACAACGGGGCTCTCACTTTTAAGACTGTGGGTGAAATCCATATGTGTGATGATTCAACTTCATGCTACTGTGAAGTAGGTTCCTGTGGTGCTGTCTTTTTTGCGTGTGTGCTGTACAAGGTGGTTGTCAGAGCATTTGAGTTTGTGGGTGAAATCTTAAAGTGTGACCATTTAAATGAAAACTACTGAGCAGCTTCAGTATGTTCCTGTGGTACTTTTTATTATGCCACTTGCCTTTGTAAAAATTGAAATATTTTCAACAGCACAGGAGATGATCACTGATTAACGTTTTCCTCTTTATTTTGCTAAACACCATCACAAACCTTGATTAGCGTTGCAAACATTGTTGACAGCATAATGACATATTGACCATATGACGACAACCTGGAAATGAAACAAACTACGATGGTTAACCTACATCATGCTTTGTTGTGTTTTGGTTATCTTCAATTTTATCGAGAGATAATGTAATGAAGACTTCAGCTTTGTCAACTGCTCAGTTAACTTTGTTGCTCGAATTGGAAAAGATGAAAAATGAATACCGAATCTCTTGCTTTAAAAATGTCAAGCCAGTATTAATTAATTGACTATAATGATTATTTCAACCTTCTAAGGAACAAGATGAAGTTCATCCACCCTAAGAACAGAGCAAGGGCTCCAATGTCTTGCTTGCTCCCCAGCTTAAAATCACACGGTTGGAAAATGCAGAACAAGACGAAACCATAGGCCAACCACTCCAGATAGTTGGAAAAAGACAATAGGTACCCCTTCCCCTGAAAACAAATAAACAAACAAACACCATTATTAATGAAGAAAATCCTGCGCTGTGATTGGTTCGTTGAAAGCACGAGGAAAGAACTTTGTTAATATCGATACCCAGCTATCTTGACACCACCTAGTATTCATAGTCAAAGGAGACGTAGGAGGCGAAGGTTACCATCACCTTTGCAACAGCGAATTTAGAGCTTCTACCGTAACCTTATACTTGTGGATCTAAGATAACCAACCTTAAAAACTTGAGAAACACATCAAAGGAACTAAAAACGCTGTCTTTGCAATAATTAAGAACGCTCTTCGGAACAGACCTTCTTTTTCAGCTGGAGAAGTTCTTTTATCGTCTGCAATAAGGTGATTCCGGCTACAGTATATTGGAGAGTCTGAACTACCTGTTGATTGTACATCAATATGGAATCAGTAGGACAATATAGATACAAATTTATAGCATGTCATAAATAGCAGGCCTGAATGAACGGGTTATCCTCCAGATATCGTCTGCGGCCTCTGGAAGGGGTCCTTGAGTAGCGATGTAGGCTTTCTCCTTGTTGTAACCATCAAGGTAATTGGCGTTGATGTAATCCGAACCAGGAGCATTGGCTACCGCGGCAAGCTTCACTCGGCTGTGGTCATACGCAACAATGTTGTTATAGCGATTCTTTGTTCTATTTTCCTTTGCTAGAGTAGCTTCCCAAGTAAAGTTGGCCGTAGGACGCAGAGCACTGTGCTCTTGAGAGAACAACAGATCGCCGTTGGCGTGAAGGCGACGCACGTGACCTTCGAACTCTTCCATAGGGATTGCCCCTCCTGGGATGTAGTTGGGGTTGTCTGTATTTGACAGAACAATACACTGTTAATGCAGAAGGTTCAAATTAGGTAGCTTGTATGTCTTAACGGCTCATGTGCCACTTTTTTGTTCTTACCACATTCTGACGTCATCTGCGATATGCAGTTACAGAACAGATGCATTAAAACGTGAAAACGATGAAGAAGAGAAAGGTGTCGGTCGGAACGCAATAATTAATGCGTCTGTCCACAAACAGATTATAGGCTTTTACCAATGAAAAGCGCGCTGGATTCAGCACATTGAAAAAACATAATTGCTACTTGACGATGGATGGTGTATTGGAGTTTATCAACAATGTTTTCATCTGAAGACACCTTTACAATTTGACGCAAATAGCAGAGTCTGAGGTATGCCCGACGTTCAACTCACCGATTCCAGATCTCCGGAAAAGATTTGAGGCTGTTCGTCTGCAGTTCTTTCTTTTCATGGGTATCTCTTCGTCATCTTCATATCGGTTCTGTCGACGACGATAAATGATAATACTAACCGCAATAACTGCAACTACCACTAACGGAACAACAACAGCTACCACGATCAGTACTGTGTAGTCTCTCTTGGTTTTAAATCTGATAAATCCTTCATTTTAATAATCCCCGTCTTCAGCAAAAGAACGCTGAAAGACCGCGTACTCAGTATTATCAGAGAGCTTTCCATTTAGATATTTGATAAAGGCTGTAAAACAAGACGACGACAAAGACAAGTTACAACGCAGCAACTGAAATAAATTTGCGCAACCAAATTCAGTACGAGCAAGCGTGCATGTGTAACGCTGCCGTGACGAGTGACAAGGCAAACTCAACCTTTTCTTTATTCTCAGAAAATGCATTGCCAGTGTTATACAACACTTGGCTCATGCATTTAGTTCAGTGTAAGCATGAAAGGGTTGTCCAATAAAGCTGCGTAATGATATTCATCGGTATTTGTCTAGATGTCACAAAGTTTCCCTCTTACGCCCGGCCTAATCCTAACCCTGACCCGAACAAATCTGTGATACATGAAGTTTTTAGGGTTAAGGAGACATGATGTGACGTCCATGAATAATGAATCTTCTTATGTAGCTATATTGGACAAGTGTGAGCATATCGAATTATGATGCACTTGGAAAGTATGGAGGGCGCTCAATAAGCTGCAGTTTGAATCATAACTTGATAGAGGGTGGTAAAGGGGTGTGTTGGATCACATTTGCCGGGAAGCAAAATGGTCATTTAACAGTTCGCGGATAATAAAATCGGCGTTTCATGCTTCAGGAGAAAAATGAACGATTCCTTAGTTCTTTTTTTTTTTTTTGAGAATTACGTGCAAAGGACCTCTTCGTGTTCTGTCCTCACCATGCAACATTGTCTGCAACTAACTTAACTAGGTTTACTTCTGTTATGTGAGATTTCATTGGCAAAGTTATAAAAAGATAGAAACCAAAAACTACGGTTCACGGTGAATAAGCCAGTTTTCACAATCAAGCGCAGAACGCACGACGTTGTATAGAAGCGATGCAATGCTTTGCTGGTGGGCCACGACGTTTAATAACACAGCTGATTGTATCCGGCGAGAAATCGAGTGGTGGCTAAGAGAAACAGCGAAAGTGGGCACTCTGGCAACTTGTGCTGCGCAACAAATTGTTGGAAACAGAGAATATATACACTCAGTTGACTTTTACCAAATTCTAATGGAAAAAAAGTATGAGAACAGCGTGACTGGGGGCGATCAGTCGCATTGTAGTACTAAAAAAATGTGACTATGTGACTGCGTAATGCAGATCTAGTCATTAGCCACATTTCACCCTGGCTCAGCACAGAGTTTCTAGTAGCTCAGTGGTTAGAGCCTCCGACTAGACCACGAAGGGTCATGGTTTCAAATCCCATCTGGAGCTCGGATTATTTCCGACTTTCCATTCGCATGCAATAATATCTATCATGTCGTAACAAATTTATTGTTGGACAATTTTGCCCAGTGAAAATTCTGTTTTCAGTTAGCCAGTGAAATCAACGTGTTACTAGCCACAGGGTTGTTAACTTTAAAATTTAAGTGTCCGGGGCCGACTTAGCTTGTTCGAAGCAGGTTTAGTGCTAACCCGGGATAAATACCATGACAACCTATAGGTTTTAATCTGACTTAACCCAGGGTTAGGACTAACCCTGCTTCGAACAACTCGGCCCAGACGGAGACAGTCAGCTCCATTACGCCCACAGAACGAGTCATGGTCGGTCATCCTTTTTGGTTAGTTTTTGCGGCTGCGCGTTTTTCAAGTCGCCTGCAATGTTACGTTTATTTGAAATGACAGTTTGAACGAGTCAGTCATGGTTGGTCTTCGTTTTTCTGGTTTCTGTCCGTTTTCTCCCGTTGTTTGTTCCTGCTATGGTTTTCTACGCCGTTGCCGAACGGCATTCCTTCACACAAAGTTATGCTTGTTTGAAACAGTCTGGAATTCCACACCATCAAAACGAGTCACAGGCGCTGTTGGTCGTCGTTTTACTTCATTTCTGTTAACGTTTAGGTTGTTTGTTGCAAACTGCGATGTTAAACTTGCATTTCCTCGACTTGACTTCCGGTGAGTCGAATCGACTTCGTCGATTCGTCAGATTTCTCCGGCTCGTCTTAAGGCCTGGCCAAACGATAGACGTTGGACGATCCAACAAGTTGAAAATTGGGGGGGTAGCCAAACGATATCAAACATGCATTCAACATGTTCGATCAAACATGATACGGACAGGGTTGTGGGTAAGGATATTTCCCATCAATGTGCGAATGTTTTCTATACGCCATCGAGAAAGAGTTATTTTTGCTTAACGGGGTTGAAAAAACTGAGAATAGGACGAGCAAACGAGAGAAAACAAGAGAATGGATTCGAAGGCGACAAGAGAGGGATTATTTTAGCAATGTTGTACTAGAACTAGTTGCCATCAAACAATATGCTCGTTCTCTGGCTCTTGCCTTTCATGTGGTACTTGGCACACACAAAAAACATCGCACAAGCAAGTATTTTTTTCCAACAGATCGATTAAGCGATCAGTTTCCTCGTCGCTCCACCGTCTTGCTATTTGGTCGTTACCATAGACACAATCTGCAGTCACAATGCGCATGGGCGAGTGCAACATGTTGGTTGACACTGGCCAAACGAACAAAATTTCACACATCCAATATGAGAACAAAAGAAATGTTGGACGATGTTAGATGGAATGTTTGATGCTGTATCAAACATGTTCCAACATCATCCAACATCCAACATCTTGAATAGTCAGCAAACACGGAGGCCAAACGATAAAATGTTGGTTCATCCAGCGTGTTGGATCGTCCATCATTTATAGTTTGGCCGGGCCTTCACCTGACGCGACTTCCGGGGATACCCTTCTGCTTCCCTGAGAAAGGTCAGCGTCGAATTGTGTTCAAACATTGTCTTGGAGTTGATAGCCAGAAAGTCGATTCGCCTCGGCTTGTAGACGATTGACATTTGACTTAGCTTAGACTATTCGACTTAACTCAGTCGAATGGTCTGGGCTTCTGAACGATTGATATTTGACTTAGCTTAGACTATTCGACTTTGCCCAGTCGAATCGTCATTCGCCTTTACTCATTCGAATCGTCTTGGCTCTGTGAGGAAAATATTGGTATAAACGGGTGAGATCAAAACTTGAACAGACTACTAGAATAGTACTCTAATGTAATGGTGTAAGGTATTTCAAGATGAAAGGAGGCTGCCATAAATATTTCAGCATTCTTTATCGCCCAAGTCAGAAAGGACAGAAAAAGGCTTACCTTTCCGGCTTTTAACGGGATGGGAGCGACACGAAAAGGTACCTTCATTTTCTATGAGTTCTAGCTGGCCATCGCAAAACTGTTTTGTTTCGGTCGTTAGGGCTGAGTTTTTAGTCTTTGTCGAGTTGAAGCTGAAGTAAAGTCTACTTACTGTCTTTATCTGTTATGACGATGATAGGTGCACTGACAGGTCCACTTCCCTTTACAGTAGAAGCAAACACTGCGATGCTGTAGTTGGTGTATTCATTCAGACCTGTCAGTGTAGCGTTGGTTGTTGGAAAAGTCACAAACTCAGTTAGTTCAGGACCACTTGGCAACAGAACGTAGGTAACCGTGTAAATCAATAGAACACCATTTTGATCATCATCTGGAACTTCATCCCATTCAACAAATATACTGGTAGAACTAACGTTGTATCCACGAACATTAAGTGGCGGGGCACTTGGCTCTGTAAGGAAAATAATGGTATAAATGGGTGAGAAGAAAACTCGAACAGACTACTAGAATAGTACTCTGGTGTACTATGTACGATGTAAGGTATTTTCGAGATAAAAGGAGGCTTTCATAAATATTTCAGCCTTACTTTTGGGCCAAGTCAGCAAGGACAGAAAAAGGCTTAACTTTCAGGCTTTTAACGGGATGGAAGCGACACAAAAAACGACCTTCATTCTCGACTAGGAATTCTAGCTAACCGCCGCAAAACTGTTTCGTTTTCTTTATGACGGAAACAAAACGGTTTTGCTTTGTTTGCGTCGTTAGAACTGAGCTTTTAGTTTCTGTCGAGTTGAAGCTGAAGTACGGTGTACTTACCGTCTTCATCTGTTATGACAATGATAGGTGCACTGACAGGTCCACTTCCCTTTATAGTAGAAGCAAATACTATGATGTTGTAGTTGGTGTATTCATTCAGGCCTGTCAGTGTAGCGTTGGTTGTTGGAACAGTCACAACCTTGCTAAATTTCACTCCATTGCTTTTTATTCGAAACAAAACACTAGCACTGACGCCCACTGCATGTCTATTGATTCTGGCTATTAGAAAGCTGCGGGTTTCGCCTTTCTTCGTAGAGCGCACTTTGCAGTTGATGGCAAGAGAAAAAGTCAAGGTGTACTTACTGTCTTGATCGGTGATGACACGGATAGGTTGGCCGACACTTCCGCCTCCCACTATAGTGGACGCAAACACTGTGATGCTGTAGTTGGTGTATTCATTGAGAGCCGTAAGTGTAGCGTTAGTTAATGGAGCCACAACAGTCTTACTTAGTGCAGTACCACCGGGTAAAGCCATGTAGGTAACGGTGTAATTCACAATAACACCATTTTGATCAGCAGCTGGAACTTGTTGCCATTCAACAAATATACTGGTAGAGCTAAGACTGCGTCCACTAACATTATCTGGCGGAGCACTTGGCTCTGTGGACAAAAGGTGAAGGAGTGTCAACAAATCTCCATAGGAAGACTGCAATATTAAGCTAAGAAGGGATTTGGTTCTTGTTACAGCTCCCTAAAGCTCTTTTCGAGGAACGAAAACCTTGGCCAAGGAACTCAAAACATACAGTCCATGGCTTACGAAAAACGGGAAGGATCTGGTTTTGATGAGCATTTCTTTATAACAAATGGCATCAAAACAAGTCACCAGAAACTACCAAATGGTTTGTCCTTAGTGACTCCTTGAGAACTTTCTGTGGACACTAAGTGGCTAAATTTCACTCCATTGCTTGATAATCGAAACAAAACACTAGCACTGACGCCCACTGCCTATTGATTCTGGCTATTAGAAAGCTGCGGGTTTCGCCTTTCTTCGTAGAGCGCACTTTGCAGTTGATGGCAAGAGAAAAAGTCAAGGTGTACTTACTGTCTTGATCGGTGATGACACGGATAGGTTGGCTGACACTTCCGCCTCCCAGTATAGTGGATGCAAACACTGTGATGCTGTAGTTGGTGTATTCATTGAGAGCCGTAAGTGTAGCGCTAGTTAATGGAGCCACAACAGTATTATTTAGTGCAGTACCACCGGGTAAAGCCATGTAGGTAACGGTGTAATTCACAATAACACCATTTTGATCATCAGCTGGAACTTCTTGCCATTCAACAAATATACTGGTAGAGCTAAGACTGCGTCCACTAACATTATCTGGCGGAGCATTTGGCTCTGTAAAGAAATGGTGAAGGCGTGTGAAGAAAGCTCAATGACAATACTGGAATACTGAACTACAGGGATGGCACTAGGATTTTTCAATCTGGCTTCTGGGACCCATATGTCTGGTCAAACTGGCGTCCCAATTATTTTTTTTGTTGGGGGAAGGGGTGGGTCCCAAAATTTGATGACCTATTCCTAGGAAAAACTAGGTCTTTTGACCATGTAGTGGCAAACGAGCATAAAATGGCGGGAGCTCGTTTAACTTTTCCGGATATGTAATTATGTCCAGTCTCCTTCGCGTAGCTAAATCAAATATGGCGGCCACGATGTTTTCCGCTTCGCTTGTGTTTAAATGTTACTCAAACAACCAAATTTACTGACGATTCCAAGGAGGTGGAGCGACTTCTTCAAATCAATGTCTTGCCTCCTGGGACGCATTAAACTTTTGAAGATGCATTTTATGGAAGATTTTATTTGCGTAAAAATGCACCATTTCTGCGTTAACGCGATCCCCGGAACCATGAAAGCATTTTTTTCTTGTAGGAGCTCTATCAATCTGGATTGAGAGAGGGAACAACTACGAGGGCGATCAAAATATCCCGGTCTATTTCTTACGAAAAACGCGAAGGTATTGCTTTTGCTCAGCATTTCTTTTTAAGAATTACAATGAAAGTCAGCCAAAACTGCCAGATAGACTGTACTTCGGTAGTCCTTCAGAGTTTTCTCTAGTGACTAACCGAGTAAGGCGGTAAAATTCCCGGTCGTATTTGTTGAAAAGGGAGCAAAAACACTTTCTCTTTCTATTAATTTTGGCTAGTACAAAAATGGCAGTGTTATCCACGCTTTTACAGATCTGGTCTTAGGCTATGTCAAGGGAAACAAACGATGTCAAATTTAACTCACCGTCTTCATCTGTTGTGACATTGAAAGGTGCACTGACATTTCCGCCTCCTACTATAGTGGATGCAAACACTGTGATGCTGTAGTCGGTGTATTCATTCAGACCCGTAAGTGTAGCGTTAGTTACTGGAGCCACAACAACCTTGGTTCGTGCAGTACCACCGGGTAAAGCCATGTAGGTAACGGTGTAATTCACAATAACACCATTTTGATCATCAGCTGGAACTTCTTGCCATTCAACAAATATACTGGTAGAGCTAAGACTGCGTCCACTAACATTATATGGCGGAGCACTTGGCGCTGAGGAGAAAAGGTGAACAGGTGTGAAGAGGGGATGACAAGAATGGTGGAGAGCTAAGCTACAAAGGCATGTGTTTCTTTTTAAAGCTAGTTGAATCGGGGAAGAACTGTGGGCATACTCCCCTAAATGTACAGTCTCTCTCAAAAGAAAAGAGGAGGAGGTGGGTGTATTAGAAGTACATTTCCAAATTTTTTTTTGACAAACACCTTAAGGTGCAACAGAGATTGTGCTTTGAGTCTTGCCGTTCAGACTTTTGTGTAGTGAGAGAGCTGGTAGGACGGTGGCTAAATTCCCCGTAATTGTTTAAGAATGAGGGAAAACACTGTCTTTGAGAAACTGTTGTTTCTTTTTTTTTGGAGCCCAGTTCCTGGTGTGTTTCAAGGGGAGGAACCAAAGTGTACTTACCATCTTCATCATATTCCACCTATGTAGCTTGATAGTCTTTTTTTGGTATAATTCATAATTTTCAGTGACCCTGCTGGGGTTAGTATGGATCACTTCTACCGCAACGCGTTATCATTGGTACTGTTATGTCGTTAATTATGCTAATGTATTCACACACGTGATAGAGTAGAAAAAAAAGAAGTTGAGTTCTTACACGAGGGTGGCGTCGTGTCTCCACTGCTCAACAGCACACTAAGGTAATATTAAAATATTTATTTATGCACCTTCTTCATCCGTGGTTGCATTCACTACAGAGCTTGCTTCACTTTCACCCACTGTATTATTTGCAGTCACTTTAAGGTAGTACATGGTTCCAGGATGAAGGCCTTCAAGAGAAGCATTGGTGGAAAGGCCAGGTACCGTACAAGAAATGTTGTACAATCCTTGACACTTAGCATCGTCAAAGCTGTTATTGTCCTCACTAATCTTAACTGTGTAAGAACTAATTTCGCTGTTCCCATTGAAACCAGCTGTCCAAGAAATTGTCAATGTTCTTGATGTTTTGGATACAATCATCACATCCTGTGGTGGGTCTGGTTTAGCTGTAGAGTTGAATAACGAGTTATAATTAAAGAACACTTTAAATAATAATTCGAATGGCCTGGCGCATCGCAAATAATATTAACAAGCCATGAATTTGATTTTGGAGAATTTAAATGTTTCACCAAGTATACATTGTTTAAGGTTACTTCCCACCTTCGCGGGTGCCCTTCGGAAAAAAAATCGTACGCGCCCCAGTTTAAATAAAACCCTAACAAACTATATATCATAAGAAAGCTTAATAAATGCACTTTACGAAAAAAATACAATTTTAGCGATATTTTCATTCAGGAAGTGTCAGGATCTCGTAAGGCGTGAAACGACCGAGGGTTCTTCTATTGAATTTATCGGCTATCTGATTGATCAGTACGAGCAAAATGACTGCACAGTCTTATTCACAAGGCATCAATCAACAAAAGTGTGTCAGGCTTTTTCGATATTCTGATTGGTTGTCTAGATATCTGCATCTAAATTTGAAGTAGCTCACATTTTTAGCTACTTCAACTTCGTTTCACGCCTTACGAGATCCTGACACTTCCTGAAAGAAAATATCACTAAAATTGTATTTTTTTCGTAAAGTGCATTTATTAAGCTTTCTTATGATATATAGTTTGTTAGGGTTTTATTTAAACTGGGGCGCGTACGATTTTTTTTCCGAAGGGCACCCGCGAAGGTGGGAAGTAACCTTAAGAAGAGCGGCTGTAGTGTTGTAAATCCACCGAGGCATGCCACATAGGGTTAACACATAATGGGAGCAGACAGAGAACATATTTAATACACTACAGCGGAAAATTTATAGTAGCAACGAGAAGAGTAAACTCATTTAAGTGTTTGAGTAAGGGAAGTTACAAATTAGACAGAATTAGATTTTGGCCGTATAGCATGCACCAGCTTTATAGAGCTGCGAGGGACCACTAACTGTCGTCCTCGGGGCGTTAAACGTAGGCGTGGCCCATGCTTTGTATCATTATCGGTGTTTTTTGGTTCGTTTCAGCTGTGTAACAGACTAAGTCCAGTAATTATTTCATCAGTAAAATCCTTTAGATGTAACTGCATTAGCTTGGGGTAGCAGGATTCCAGTGTTCCTTCAAAAACGGTTTTACTGTTTTTTATTGTATTTCATTTATTGTTATTATTATTATTATTGTTATTTATATATATCCAGTGGTTTTATTATTTTACACTGACCAGTATTTTATAAATATAACTTGTTGTATTCTGATTAACTGAAAAACGTAATTCATTTAAAAGAACAACAACAACAAAAACAAATACACAGAAGAAAAAAGGTCATACGTGACCGTTGACTGACTTCCGACATTCAAGGTGGCTTGCTAAAGTTTATGGGGGTCACCAGATGCTTTCGATAATATCGATAACAGGTGAGTGGGAACAAGCAACGAATGCAAAGTCAAAACCATCGTACAAGACTCTGCGTAAATGCAGTGCCTTGGCAGGGGTAAAATTATTGGGGGGGGCACATCACGAGTGTCGAAGGCGCGAGCTTCTGGGGGGTTGGGCTCCCCCGGGAGATTTTCAAATCTGGGGTCCCTAAAATAACATTTCCAGCCTTCTGATAGGAGTTTCCAGTAATTGTTAACTGACTAAAATCATTGATCGAATATCTTATTTGAACGTTGCCGCTGCGGACGTCATTTTGTTCGGAGGTTTTCCTTTATCACTCGCGTGATTTTTGCTCCAGCAGTATTCCTTACGTGACACGCGCGCGTGAGGAAATTTATTGTCTCTCAAAACTGTAGTAAGCCACCGTAAATGGAACCTTGGTGGTTTCCCTGGAAACATCTCTCCGAAAGACACAAGTCGTCTGTAATGGCTAACAGTTTTTTTTTTAAACTACTGTACATTTTTACATAGAATAAAATTTCAACCCTTTCCGTCTTCGATAAACTTTAGAAGTACCCAACAGGAATTCTGAACCTCCCAAGTACTTGCCTTTTTCTGTTTTTGTTCGTTTGTTTCTTTTCCAAGGTCTTTTCAGTTTTTTTTTTTCGACAGTTTGTGCATCAATCTGTTTGCTTGGCGGTATCATGCACGAATGATTTGTGATGGCGATGACCTACAAATTGCATGGCTTCTTTACAACGTCTAGTACCCTTAGCAACCCAAGCGCACCCACACATCCCAGTTGGTCAGCCCACCTCAACTCACGTGATTGGCCCTAATTAATTGAGAACAGCGTTTATCATAAAACCGTATTGTATCGCAGGCGCGGATTGTACGCGGCCATGTTGGAAAATCACTGCATATGTTTCTGATCGGATATTGTATGCGTCCACATCGGCTATGTTAAAGACGATCATTACAAAAATGATGAATTGATCAGTAATGACGCGGGCAAACCCAAGTGCTCCTAACAGGAGTCGAAGCTATGACATTCCGATGACTAATTGGAAGCTGCAAGAGACTCTTGGGAGCTATGCCATTCAACTATGTTGTGATGAAAAGCGGCCAGCATACTGCCGAGGTCTTCCAAGGAGTTTTGCTGACAGGCGACAAGACCTCAAAATGTGGTGACAATCGTTTTCCAAAACAGTGACAACCGACAGGAACTGACAGAAAAAGGGCGATATTTTGTTACAGCGACAGTGACGAAATACTCCAGCCACACTCCGTAACAAAACAGGTGACGGGTTGGCTCTAGTCTCCTTCGCAGCCGTTTTAGGGAGGGAGCGTTCCGTGACATCCCAAAAACAGCTGCGAAGGAGACTTGGTTGGCTCTAAAACGAGCGACAAAGCGAGACCAGAACCACCCTTGGAAAGCCTGGCTGTTAGGACTGAACTGTCGAAATGGTGGCATTCTCGCAATTGCCTCCGTGATAAAAACCTCACAGCAGGAAATCCTACATAAAAAAATATGAATGTGCAACCATCGATCACTTTAGAACATACACTCGTTACCTGTCTACGTTCGTCTTCATGCGAAAGGTCATGAACAGTATACGGAAATAGAGAACCAGAAACTGCAAACATACTTATGACAAAAATTATGATACAAACCTCGAATTGCTATTGTTTCAGATGAATTATCAACATCTTTTATAACTAGACAGGTGTAATTCGCAGCATCTGTTGAGATACTTCCACTGATCGTCAGCTGCACTGCACTTTCATTAAAATGAGTGATGTTTCCTCGTGTACCAGTCTCCATGGTGGCATTTCTGGATATGACAACTCCATTCTTTTGCCATTGTACTTCAGATGCCGGTGGTGAAGAGTTGTAACGGCAAGTCAACTGTATTACACTTCCTACAACCGCAATCTGCTCAGGAGCACCATCGATTGTCGCCTCTAGTACAACTGCAATTTAATGCAGAATGGTCTTTTTGTTAGGATTGACACGAGGCCGTGAATTATACACTCAGCGTGGAAGGAAATGCCATTAACAGTTTTCGACACATGGGTGCAGCCATTTTCATGAAGTTCAGATAAAGAAGATTTATTTATTTATTTATTTATTTACTATTTATTACAATTTAATGGCAAAAAAAAGCCACAAGAATAATTTGTAAAAGAGTTGCGTGACCCCATATAAAAACAAATCACCTCTTAAAAATATAAAAGTTACAATAAACTCACTAAAAACCATAATAATATTTACAATTTTGCTACAAGATTAATAACACTAGCTTTAAACTTGTCAACATTGCAAGCCGAACGGACTTCAAAAGGCAAACTGTTCCATTAATCCACTATCCTATTTTTCTGTTATAAATTCTGTACCAATCCATCAAATGCCGAAAACCTTAACGTTTTTATTTTTTGTAATTTAAGTCATAAGAGGGACACACGGAGAACACCCATACTACGAGCTTACATATGCCAAAAGCTTTTCCCATTTCTTGATATGTTTTGTTAGTTTTTTCCTCCTACTTGCTATCTTTTTCTCTAACTGATATACAGCTTTAATCTTGGCCCTATAAACTCGTAAAGTCGGATGCACGCTATTCAACTTACATCCATCAAATTATACAATTTGGCTGTTAGTATCAGATGATTTAAAACAATAAAGTCGTCTCCTATATTAAACACTCCAAACAGAATATCCATTATCAGTGAAGGCTTGTACGTTAGTGTTACGGTGATTGCTAAGCCAAGAGCAAAAAGCTTCCCAAAAAGTCTTCCCCACATTGGAATAGAAAAATAAATGTTCAAGGGACTCGATTTCTCGTTTGCAAAAGGCACATAAGGGCGAATCAATCATCTTTAACTAAAACATCTGTATTATTCAATATTTTATATTACAACGTCTCTGTACGTGTTAACAGGGGATTCATTTAGTACCGACCAGGCATTAAAGGCACTCTTTATAAAATGCTGGAAGGTAGACAGTCAACTTTCTGACATCAAAATTAATTACACTTGAGAGTAAATTTTCCACCTATTGGAGAGAGAAAATAGTCTAGTATTGTCTTCCAGGAACTGGTGTTTTCTTCATCTACAAATCCTCTTAATAACATCACCCTGTGATAGGTTCATCGATTGAATGTCTAACATTCTAAGGCCGCCATCCTCGATGTCGTTAATGAGAGTGGAACGCTTGATTTTATCATTACCTTTCCAAATGAAACTATAAGTAAACCTGTTGACTTCTTTAACCAAATCTTCTGCAATCAACGCCGCTTTGATCAAAACTTTCGGTAGAATAAGGGATTTAACAATTTGAATTCTTCCTAGTAATGTAAGGCCTCTCCACTTCCACATATTCAATATATCTTTGATAGACTTAAGAAATGAGTCAAAGCTTGCTTTCATCCTTGATGCTGTATGATAATCAAACACAATTCCCAGGATTATGATTGTCACGTTAGAACGTTGCGTGACGTTGCACGCATACTTAGTGACGTTATCCAGCGGTTTTGAACTTTGGACCTGCCGGGGGTGCTGCACTTTTCCAGCATCTTGACATGGTGTCAGAAGTGCGAGTTAAACCATGGACAATTTCCACAAGCCTGGTGCGTTGAGTTTCGATGGAAACACGTCAGAAAATTGGAGAAGATTTAAGCAGCAATATGAGATCTACTTAACCGCTTCGTGCAGCGAAAAGAAAGATGATTCGGTCAAAATAGCTATCTTGCTAAACTTTGCCGGCGAGGACGCCATTGAGGTTTTCAACACATTCCAGTTTCCCGAAGGCGATGAGAAGAAGCTGGACAAAGTTCTTGAGCAGTTTGAGCGGTACTGCAACCCCAGGAAGAACGTCGTCTTCGAAAGACATCAATTTGGGCAGATATCCCAGAAAGACTCTGAAACTGTAGACCAGTTCGTCACACGTTTGAAAAGCAAGGTGAAATCATGCGAATATTCGGCAGTTGATGACATGGTGAGAGACAAGTTTGTGTTTAGTATACGAGATCAAACAGTGAAGGAGCGGCTGTTGAGAGAGGATAAGCTTACACTGGAAAAAGCTATTTCTATGGCAAGAGCGTCCGAGGCTTCGAAACAGCAGATTAAAGCGATGGGCATGAAAGAGCAAAACAGTGAAACTCCGTCTGTTGATGAAATTCGATCTGGCGAAAAACAAAAGCACAGCCCTTCGCGTCGACCAGGATCAAGTTCGGGTTCGCAAAAAAAGAAATGTAAATTTTGTGGTTCTTCTCACCCGTGGGGATCTTGCCCTGCCTTTGGCAAAACATGCAGCTATTGCCAGAAGAGAGATCATTTTGCGAGTGTTTGCCGAAAGAGAATGCGAGATTTTGGCGGGAAAACTGTACATGCCGTGGCCGAGTCGGAAGGCAGTGATGATGATGCTGATTTTCTGACATTTTCTGTAGAGTCAAGTGGCCAGTGCCCTGCGCAAGATGATTGGCACGCCTCATTGAAGATTGCTGGCACTGAAGTGAGTTTTAAATTGGACTCCGGAGCAGATTGCAATGTCATTTCCCAGTCCTTGTTTGATCAACTTCCAGTACTACAGAAACAGGCCCGCCAGTGCAAAGCCAAGTTGAGAGTGTATGATGGAAATCGAATTACACCCAGAGGCAAAGTCAACCTAGTTTGTGAGTACAAAGGAAGATTCACAGTGTTGGAATTCATCCTCGTCGAGCAAGACTTACCGTCCATTCTTGGGTTAAAGTCCTGCCTTGAATTGGGCTTGATAAAGAGGATCTACAGCCTTGAAAAACAGCTTCCAGAAACCAAGTACGCTGACGTCTTCGAAGGCCTGGGTGAAATCAAAGGTATCCAGCACAAGATTCAAATTGATCCCAATGCTACGCCTGTCGTCCACCCTCCACGCAGGGTTCCAGTTGCTCTCCGCGAGCCGCTTAAGGAGGAACTTCAGCGAATGGAGAATCTGGGAGTTATTAAAAAGTGTATGGAACCCACCGCCTGGGTCCACAGTCTCGTAGTGGCAAAGAAAAAGAACAACAAGATCAGAGTATGCCTGGATCCTAGCAACCTCAATCGTGTCGTCATGCGCGAACATTTTCCTATGCAGACTGTGGAAGATGTTATGAGCAGAATGCCCCATGCCAAAGTTTTCAGCGTCCTTGATGCAAATCACGGTTTCTGGCAGGTCAAACTAACTAAGGACAGTAGCAAGCTAGCTACCTTCAATACGCCTTTTGGTAGATACAGTTACACGCGTTTGCCATTCGGTATTGCTTCAGCCCCAGAAGTGTTTCAGAACATTATGTCCCATTTGTTTCAGGACATAGAAGGTGTTGAAGTTATTGTGGATGATTTGGTCGTTTGGGGAGAGCATGTTGAGCAGCACGATGCAAGGCTCAGACAGGTGTTGGACCGCTGCCAGGAGTGCAACCTTAAGCTCAACAAAGAAAAATGCCGTTTCCGTGTATCTGAAGTTCGTTATGTCGGTCACGTGTTGAGTTCAGATGGTATCAAACCAGACCCGCAGAAAGTTGAAGCCATCAATGCTATGCCAATTCCAGCCAATAAAGAGGAACTACAGAGGTTTTTGGGTGTCGTAACCTACCTGTCGAAGTTCATTCCAAACCTGTCCGAGAAAAGTGCCCCTTTGCGCCAGCTGCTACAGAAAGATGCTGAATGGTCTTGGGAAAAAGCTGAAGTTGACGCATTTACAGGCCTCAAGACAGCCATCTCATCTGCCCCAGTCCTTAAGTTCTTTGACTCCAAGGAACCAGTGACTCTGTCTGTTGATGCAAGTTCTAAAGGTTTGGGTGCTGTTATTCTTCAGAACGGGCGCCCTGTGGCTTACGCCTCCAAAGCCCTCACTCTGAGCCAGCAAAATTACGCGCAAATCGAAAAAGAGATGCTTGCCATCGTCTTTGGGTGCGAACGCTTCCATGATTATTTGTATGGGCACCGTGAAGTAATTGTTGAAACTGATCACAAACCTTTAGAAACAATCTTGAAGAAACCCATACATCAAGCACCCCTCCGTCTGCAAAAGATGATCCTCAGAACAAAGCCTTATGCACTTAATGTCAAATACATCCCAGGCAGTCACCTTGTTCTAGCCGATGCGCTCTCCAGAGCTTACCTACCTACGGAAGCTGCAGATCAACCTGATGAGTTCGAAATTAATCTTCTGGGCTATGGACACGTGTCTGAGACCATGCTCCAGAAATTGACAGCAGAGACCGGAAAGGATCCAGAACTCAAGCAGTTGCACAATGTTGTCATGAGTGGCTGGCCACGGACCAAAGAAGAAACACCAGTGGAAACCAGGCCTTACTGGAACTACAGAGATGAGATCAGCTGCTATGAGGGGTTGATGTTTAAAGGGAGCCGCATAATTATTCCTTGTGGCCTACGACCCGAAATCCTACAGCGCATCCATGCCGCTCACTTGGGAGTAGAGAAGTGCAGAGCACGAGCCAGAACAGCAGTGTTTTGGCCTGGTATCAATGCTGCAATTGATGACTTAGTATCCCAGTGCAGTACCTGTCAGCAACATCAGCGAAGCAACCAGAGAGAGCCCTTGATTCCCCAGCAAGTCCCTCAGAGACCCTGGAGCACAGTCGCGGCGGACATTTTCTATTACAAAGGCAGAGATTACCTACTTGTGGTTGACTATTTCTCCAAATTTCCTGAAGTAGCTCGCCTCTCTAATAAAACTAGTGAAGCAGTGATATTGTCAATGAAAGACATGTTCGCCCGCCATGGAATCCCAGAGAGGGTAATTGCAGACAACATGCCATTTAGCAGCCTGAAATTTAAAAACTTTGCCAGTGATTGGGAGATTGAAGTGGTGACCTCAAGTCCGCACTACCCGAAGTCAAATGGGTTGGTGGAAAGAAATGTGCAAACAATGAAGCGGTTGCTAAAGAAAGCTGATGAGTCCAAGCAGGATGCTTTCCTTGCTTTGCTGGAATTTCGCAATTCTCCCATCAGTGGCATGGAGGAATCCCCAGCAGAATTACTTATGGGCAGAAAGCTGCGAACAAGATTGCCAACTTTCCACAGCCTCCTAGAGCCCAAGACTAAGCCTTTGTCTCAGGTCCGTCAGAAGCTGTTGTTACGTCAACAACGCCAGAAAGCATACTATGACCGTGGAACCCGGCCACTTCCCACACTACGTGAAGGCGAAGGAGTGAGAGTGCAACAAGGCCGAGAATGGACACCTGCGGTGGTCGTCAAGCAACACCAGGCACCTCGTTCATACGTAGTAGCTACTCCAGATGGGACGCAGATACGTCGAAATCGCATACATCTGCAGCCAACCAAGGAGGGGACACCTCCAGTTATGGGCCCAATGTGGGAACCAACCAACGATGAGCCCAGCCCTCCTATGCCGTCACCAGCTGATACTAGGGTTGAAACGAATGGAGCAGAATCGCAGCCCGAGACCTCATCATCTGACCAACCCGTCAGAAGAAGCCAAAGGATTCGAAGACCACCTCAGCGTCTTATTGAAACTGTATAGACATTGTCAAGCCGGTATTAGTTTAAGGACTACCAAATCTGTCTTGAAAAGGGAGATGTCACGTTAGAACGTTGCGTGACGTTGCACGCATACTTAGTGACGTTATCCAGCGGTTTTGAACTTTGGACCTGCCGGGGGTGCTGCACTTTTCCAGCATCTTGACAATGATTGATTTTAGTACTTTACGGGGATACCTAGCTTGATCCAGGTGATCACACCAATTGTTTAGTTGTAACTGTAGCGAATTTGTATTTCGGGTTTTTTGTTTTCCTTGTTTGGACACCTCAAGCCTTAATACGGAACGAATCGCGGGGCGAACAAAGAGAGCACATGTTTACGAATGCCACGGCGGAGTTTTTGTTTTCTATATGTTTCGGCACAGGAATGTACGTTACTTTCGGGTGTCGTTTTAGGTGATTTCCTTTATGTTGATTCCTTTGAGTTTTCTTTCTTTTCTTGTTTAGTTTTTACCGTTTGACGATTTCTTCATCGTGCCGCAAGAAAGGTAAAATAAACGCGTGGAAAAAACTGTGTCGCCTAAACGCCAATGGCAAAGATCTCCGTTTTATCATCATTGACTCCGAGGTTGGAGAATTTATAAAAAGGCTGCAAAGTTGCGATTAGCCGATGATATGCAATATCTCTGAGAAAGCAAGTCATATCGTCAGCAAAAAGTGTTAGTTTAATTTCTTCGTCATTAAATAACAATACCTTTAATTCCCTTATCATCCCGAATTCTGCAAGCAAGCACTTCAATCGCCAAAATAAATAGCAAAGGTGACAAGGGATCGCCCTGCCTACGATGGTCAGTGTAGAAAGTTTTGATCCACTTCACAAGTTGTGTTCCGAAGTTGAATTTTTCCAAGATTTTAAAAAGGAAAGAATGATTCAAAGAGACGAATGTTTTCTTAAAATCAACTGCTAAGAGAATACCTGAACTGTCCCGAAATTTAGCAAATTCAAGTAGGTCTTCAATTGTGCGAACTCTGTCGAGTATTGACCTTCCCTTGAAAAAAAAAACATTTTGATTAGAATGAATAAGCCCAGGTAAAATCAATTCTGACTTTCTCGCAATCGCCTTTGATGCGATTTTGACATCGACGTTAATGAATGAGATCGGTCTCCAATTTTTAATAAATCGTCTGTCTTTGTCTTTCTTCTCCAACAACGTAATCATGGCTTGTTTTTGCTAGTTTGACAGTCGTCCCTGTTCGTGAGTGAGATTCAAGGCATTGACGAAGCATTTTTCTACGAGATGCCAGAGGCCAAGATAAAATTCTACAGTTAATCCATCATTCCCTGGGGCCAGTTCCTGAAAGGTGTAATAACTCTATTCCAGGGATAAATATGCCTGATTCCAGCACATTTACTTACCCCTGGAATAGAGTTATCACACCTTTCAGGAACCGGCCCCTGGTGTTTTGTTTTTCTCAAAGGATTTTAACGCCTCGAAATACTCGTTTGTTGTAATTTTCTCCTCCAACTATTCCTGCTGTTCATCTGTTAACATGTCAGTATTTACATTCTTAAGGAATTTGTCAGTCGACACCCGCCCTATTCATAAGAATTTTTATCATGGAGATTTGCATAAAAACTGTGAATCTCTGTCATTATTTGTTTCGGATCCGTTATGCATTCATCATTGACCCCCACTAACTTCCTAATACAACTTTTTTTCTTTTTGGAGTTTTCTAAGTTCAAAAAGTATTTATTACTTTCCTTTCCGTATTCGTACCAATTTGCTCTGGAGCGAATTATTGCTCCTTGCGCTATATAGTCATATTGTCTATCATATTCGGTTTGTAAAATTTCCAGATCGCACATGGTTTCTTGACTGGGCTGTTCATCACATTTTGCTGAACAGTCTTTGATTTTTTGTTCTAACTTTGATAATTTCTCCCTTCTAATTCTAGCCTTCTGTTTGCTATAGGTAATGGTTTGATAACAGATTTTGTACTTAATGAAGTCCCAAAGGACCCTTGGATCCTGAATCTCTTCCATCTTCCAGCCAATCACTGTATTTCTATGTTATTAAAGAAACATATTCATCATCTTCTTGGAGACTGGAATCGAACTTCCAAAAGGAAGGTCCTCGTCCCGTCTCCTCAATTCCGTTCATATGCATTGTAATGGCAGGATGATCCGTTCTTATTGCAGGAATGCCATATGTCCCTCTTCTTGAACACTACTGCCAATTAACCAAAAGTCCAAACGGCGCTGTATTGTTGTTGTTGTTTTTTTGTCTCCATGTAAAGCGCCTGGCCTCTGGATTTCTTATTCTCCAAATATCAATCAGATCGTAATATGAACACAAATCCTCGATTTTTTACAGGATTCTCTTACTTGAGGTTTGCCTCCAATTCCATCCAACTCAGGATAGAGAATAACATTAAAATCGCCTCCAATAATAACTTCACAATTTTTCTCTAATTTAATTTCTAATTTATCAAGCTGTTTTTGAATTTCGTCGAAGATGCATTGATATTTGGTCTTATTCTAGGAATAAATATTAGCAAAAACAAACTGATGTCCCTGAATAAAACCTCTCAAAATAATAAATCGTCCTTGTTCATCCTCTTGGCGTTCTTTAATATCACAATCAACTTGAAATTTCTCTTAAACAAGAATCATAAGCACCCTATGTGCTCCCGCGAACCATGACTGAAGAAAATGTGGCCCCTCCACGGTGACTTCCAAATATTTTCGACTCCAGGAGTACTTAAGTTTCTTGTAAAAAATAATGTCGGCTTTCTCTTTCGTTAGACAGTGAAAAAGTCCCTTTCTCGTGTCAAAAGAACGAATCCCCCGAACATTTAGTGATAAAATCTAAAATTTAAATTTCAAAGAGTCATTTACGTAAAGAATTGGGGGTCAGGTTTCTCTTAACAAATTTGGTTTGTTTAAAATGGCTGTATCTGAATGGAAATTAGAAAGGATAGTTGTCAAGTAGACTCAGAAAACGTATTAATGTCTCTTGTTGATTCCTTGTAAGCATTTGTTGATGACATTATGACATTGTTTATGCAAACTATGTTGAGAATTTTTGATGCTTTCGATATGACGTATCTATTGTTTTCTAGTGTTGTATGGTTCCAGTTTCTAATAAAGCACTTTATGAGCAGCGCGCATATCCTAAAGAAACTTGACGTGCTTCTGGTGACCGTAAAAGATCATCGTATGACAATCTTCTCCGAGCTAATGGGTTCTGCCATGGCAAGAACAATACTTCCCTGTTTCTAGCTTAAATATTTCAGTCCAATGTTGGGACGAAAACTGGAAAGAACCGTGTCCTTACTCAATCATCGAGTAATGGACTTGTGATATTTGTAAGTTACGTCACACCTTTCAATCCAAAAACTGACCAATTTCAAAAAATTGAATATTCAGGCTGTTCCTTCTCAGCCTTTATGGGTCCCGGAAGCTACGGGAAGAAAAGACGAAAACTTCTGAAATGGGAAGCGTAAAAATTCATTATAGGCAAAAGAACAATTGAAAATTACATGAAAATTCTATTATTTAATCTTTTCAGTTTCAGAAATGACTTTGAGCCAAGAAGAAAGCGAAAATATAGAGTGGTAATGGAAACCAGTTATGCATAAACAAGTTCTCCGTTCTGCTCCCAACGAGTTTACATCAAAGCAAGTATTAAACCCAACCAACCTCCTCTGGTGAATGATAACACAGCTAATATCAGCAACAGTCCGGTCCGCGCCATGAGTTACTCAAATCCCCTTTGTTAAACTGGGTTTAATTTATAATTAGACTTCAACGCCGTCGCTCACATACTTCAGGATAACAACCGAAGTCTAATTGTTTATTCTGAAATTCAGCTCTATGCAAATTCATTCGCTTTTCAACCAACAGAAATAGAAACGATTGAAAAACAGGTCAAGCATAAAGAAATGAGAGGGCTGTAAAAAGAAAGCC
Organism: Astreopora myriophthalma; assembly: GCA_014634185.1. Lineage (NCBI taxonomy): Eukaryota > Metazoa > Cnidaria > Anthozoa > Scleractinia > Acroporidae > Astreopora > Astreopora myriophthalma. The sequence goes on from BLFK01000908.1 coordinate 707,823, forward strand.
TCATCTATTAGAAAGTAACTCAAATACGCCTAATCAATTTAACACGACGATTTGAAAAAGTGTCCGATATGAAAGATAGCAATAATACCAGAGTAGTTTTATGTTGACTGTCGTTTCTATTTGAGAAGGCCATGGACATGGGACGTGCCAGGTAAGGAGCTTTTAGAGAAAACACAAACCACTATTACCCCCTCCCGATGCAACCTGTTGATGTTGTCAGTTAAATGAAGCAAACGTGAAAGAAATTGAAATAAATTAGTTTACAAATCAATACTTTCGATGACTCCGCGATATTTGAAAATAATATGCTGACTGCTTCTCAAAAGGACGGTTGCGCCAACCACACCTTATCACGACACATAAGCACTGCAGAAAATAATGAAATTGTCAGAGCTCTCATACCGAGTCAATTGAATTCAGATAGTAAAATAGAGCCCCCTGTGATAACCGAAACATTTGGACGCTAAAACTTGCTGGTTCATCTGAAAGTGTTTAAATTGCTCTTCGGCTGCGTTGCAATGTACTCTTGATCATATGCAGTAAAGCTTTCTTAGTCCGCGTCGGACTACCCCGGACAAGATACTCCTTCCTTCAAATCTCACTCGTGAGAACCCACCTGCCTTTGCCATCTCCCTAACCCTCTTCCTCCCTCTGTTAATCAAGATAAATGTGAATGATAACCAAGCTGAAAACCAACGATGAAGGGAAAATGAACATTAAGCTGTTCTGCTTGAAATCGAACCCGACCACACTGATAAACGTTTAGAGGTTTGAGCACGTTTTTGTGTGTTTTGTTGATCTAAAGGTAAGAAATAGCGGGTGAAGCAGCGGCTATCCGGGAATACAACCTTCAATTTGAACAGTAATAACGCACTTTTAAGTGCTCCCTTCCCTCAAGCCCCTTTACACTGTGTTACTTAGAAGGGACAGAAAGCAATTTAGAAAAATGGATTGGTGGAATCGATTGTGCCTACTGTGACAAAAAACTGTGCTTTCGTCGCAGAAAAAGCATCGCATTGCGTGCATAGTTTCATTCAAATAACTGTCTCTTTTTTTTACGTTGTCCGGTTAGTTCTAACTTTATTTGACATATCCCTTCAAAGTTTCTCCGGCGCTTGACCGCTAAAAGCATGCGCGCGACACGGCGACAGGGGTTTGGCCTTCGCCATCACTTGCGAAGTAGGAGTTGAGCGCGCGTTTGTAATAGGGAAAGGAAGGCTCACAATGCCCTTAAGGCATGGCTAAACTAGGAAACATTGTTATCGAAACAAGTTCCTGGGTGTTTTCTGTGGCAAATTCCTGTGGCAAGACAAGGAAACATTTTTTTGTAAGCAAGATAGTGTGCACGCGCATTAGTAAGGATACCCTCTCGGAATCAGTCTGGGGCGGATTGTTTGTCTCGTCGCGCTGATTTTTCCTTGAGGACAATGGGCAACTTCCTTCTTCTCGTGATTCATGTGGTCTTCGTGCCATACATCAGGATTCAGCATTCACTTTTAATTTCATCAGTTTTTATCAAAATAGAAATGAAAGCGTCCCACAAGCAGGGTCTTTCCTTAAACGAGCTAATGAAAAAATAGAGTATACCTCTTTTCATTAACGTTCTGTTTGGCCCTTTCTTCTTCTTTGACCCGAATCTGCTACCATTCTTGTGGCCTGCTCGTCGACATCCGCCATTGCTTGCTCTTTCTTTCCGATTGTTGCTAAGGAAATATGTGTTATGAGCAGCACTTGAACTAGTCAAAAATGTTTCCCAAGTGGCCAAACTAGAAAACGGAAACAAAATAATTAAAATGTTTTGGGGAAACGTCAGAAACATTTTTGTTTCCGAAACACAAAATTTGATGCCGCAACATATGTTTCCCGCGCGGCCAAACTAGGAAACATTTGCGCCCGCAACAAAGTTTCCTAGTTTAGCCAGGCCCTTAGCATGACTCTATAAAGTTACGTAGGTTGATCATTCTGTTATTAAAATTGTCTCGTAATGGAGCACTAGGGTATCTGCATATGCATGCCCAGACCAATCGACTAGCCATTGTACCATGACCTTGAAACCCGAGGGGTCGGCCCTTGCACTGCTTATACCAGCACCCAGACGAGAGAGGGCGTCCTGCCTCTAACAAGCAGTGAGAAGTGCCCGCTCCTAAACCACGTGACCGATCCCTTTCCGTAGATTTAGAGCGTTTAATAAAATGTAGTAATTGTGTCTTCCCTATGATAACTATAAGGGCCGATTGAAGTACACGCTATTTGAGCATCCGTGAATGGATGAATGAATGAATGATAGCAGTAACAACGCTATATCTAGCCTACGAATACAGCCGCCCTTGGTCGCTCACCGCCACTCCGAGGAACGGGAGGGGGTTCCCGCCCTTCGGGGTGGCGGTGAAGGACTAAGCAATGCTTTGTGTGTCATTCTTAAAAACAACAACACAACGTAAGTGATCATTTATATTTTCCTCCTGAAGCGTGAAAGTTATTGTCCGTTAAACATATATTGTGAAACGACTGTTTTATGATCCAACCCGTATCCCCCTCCCTTTATCACACAATTACTGAATCTCTATTTGTAGAACCATTTTAATACAATTTTGCTTTGAGATACATGCAGATAAGCCTTGTTGTGGTCGTTGTTGAGACGGGAATCATTTTAACAGAAATCGGATGTCGTCAAATGTCCTGATGCACTCGAGTGACACGTGTTTTATTTTGCTTTGTTATAGTAATGATTCTGTGAGTAGGCATGATCCTTGGAAACCCCTACAAAACAATTCGGCAAGTTGACAGGTAATACCATGGGATTCGAACATTCAGTTACTTTCTATCTAATATTGCAATTCTCGGAATTAAACCTTAATTTAATTCAGATCCCGAGATCACAAGGGTTTAATATTTAACTCTCTAAGACAAGGGAAATTAATTTTTAACTTTTGAGTTGTCCGTAACAGGAAAAAAACTGTTAGCAGTAAAAAAGGAAAAACCTTAGCCATTAACCGTAAAAGCCTGCACCCATGTATAAGACCCTCCCGTAAGCGATCTGCTGGACTTGACATTTTGGGTGGTCAATTGCGGGAGGTTTAATTTGACTATGTCATGAAAGAGTGTGACAAGGGTGATACGAGGATCAGTCTTGGGCATTGTGTATTGTGTAAAATCAGGGATATGATGTCATAGAGGCTGTTCAATAATTAACCCGGGGGAATTCTTTTAACCGGACAGAGACCCACTGTGAAAGATTTGCACAGCTCCCTACATTAATTATACGTGCATATTCCTACTAACCCTCTTTCAAAATTAGAACGAGCGTGAATAGACTATAATAGACCTTATGATGGCTTAAGCCGCCATCTTGCCGGGTAGGCAAAGTGTAGTTTGTATGGGGATCCGGTGTCAAATAATTTTCGTGAAACGTTAGCTCAGAAAAATCTATGAATTACGAACTGAAGGTACAAGGCAGAGGATTATACCGACCAATTTTTAGGGACTAGCCCTCCGTAGACGTTGGCCGGTAGCGTTTTCAATTTTTCCATATATTTGTCTGTAATTTTTTCCCCGGGAATTTTCAGTCCGCGACAGACAAATACATGGAAAGTGAAAACGCTACCGGGCAACTTCAAGCAAACGTTAGTCCCTAAAAATTAGTCGGTATAATTGCTTGCCCTGTACCTTCAGTTTGCAATTCATAAATTTTTCTGAGCTAACGTTTTACGAAAATTATTTAACATCGGATCCGCATACAAACACTGTTAATTCTTTAGAGACCTACTTAAAGCTGGTGACACACGGTTCAACATTGTGCAACATTAGTTGTTGCTCAACAAATGTTGAACGATGTTGCAGCAACTTGTTGAAGGGAATAGTGCTTGTCTCTACTTTCGTTCAACTGCCTTCAACAACGTTCAGCAAGTTGAATGGCCTATTTCAAAATTAACATGATGCCATGACACACGGTTCAACACTTGCTGGGCAAGAGCTGCAACATTTGTTGATCAATAAATGTTGAACCGTGTATCACCGGCTTAAAATACTTTTGGTTTTAGTCCTTCATGTATAGAAAATGTTTTCTCTCATGATATATCTTCAGACAAGATATAAGCTTATTTTCAAGCACAACAATCAGTTGAAACTCGTCCGTGCTGTAACTGAACGGTTTCTCTCGTCTTCTTTATCGTTTGTAACAATATTATTATCTTACCTTTGAGTTGGAAGAATTACTCTTGCATCCTCTTGGCAAGATACTAAGTAACTGAAGCTCTCTCGTTCTTCGGCCATACCTTGCTTGTAACAACAAGGAAAGTAGCAAATCAAACTCGATTGTTTTTGTCAACATCTTTCTTCATTGCTCGCCATTTGAGCTCGTGTCGCGGCTACCGCTTTTTGGCGGGAAACGGGCGCGAGTGGCATCGGTGTCCCAGTCTTCAGCTGATCAATCAGTCAGCGAGGACTCTGGGAAAGAACATCTGTGGCCATGGCCGATTCTGCGAAGGTTCGTGTAACAAGTGATTGCCCTTTAATTTTTTTCCCCTGTTTAACCCGTGCAGCCATTAAGCTTTTTTTATCAACGTTTTAAATCACCTGTTATCCTAATGGTGCGCCACTGTAACAGAAAATCGGTGCTATTCAACCAAATTAACGATGAAGGTTGGAGTCTGTCACCGCATCATGCAAGCTTGTTCATGGAACGCTTTTTTCTCGAGATCTGTTCACGGTCGAGTTATCTCCAAGAGAAGATCTCTGTATGATGTATTGGACGTTCCCCACTCCGCCACACAAGGCGAAATTAAAGCTGCTTATTATGAATTGTCGCTGAAATATCATCCTGACGTTAACAAGACTCAAGAAGCTCAACAATTGTTCAGAGGTTTGTTCACATGCACAGTTGTAATCATAGTTGATTAATTTGTTGTTGGCAAGCTTGGTGAGGTCTTCGACCTTGAGGCCTGTCTCTCACCTGTAAGACTGTAGCATGAAGCAACATATTGTGTAGAAGTATTGCTACATGAACACGAGTATTCTTCTACAGTGTATGCACGTTATTGTCGTCAGTCATAGGGTTACTTTTAGGAGCTTCTTGCTACTATACATTTGTAATTATTTTCATTTGATTCAGAACTGACGGAGGCGTATGGTGTGTTAAGTAACCTTAATTCAAGGAGAGAGTATGACAAACAAATCGGTGCTTACTTCACTCTGAGAAGCACAAAGAAGAAGGAAGCTGGTGAAAAGGTGTTGAGACTTACGGATGAAATGCTGGAGATTGACATGGCAGGGGTTCGAGAGGTGGTTATTAAATTTACTGGTTGTAGAACCAATTTCTCTACTGATGCATTTAACTGTCAAGTAGCCATTATAATACAGCTGCGATGTGTAGTTCTTTCAATAAATGTTACAGTTTTGAGGGTTCTTCAATAGGGTCATAACAAAAGTGCCCCCACCCCCCACCCAATCCTTTACTGTACAGGTACAGTACATTGCATTGGGATTGCCAATTGAAGCGTCTTTAGAAAAGAGGTTTCCATGATTGCTCTTCAATAATTTCTGGTACTGTGCCCTACTGGCTAGGTGCTATTGTTGCACAGTGTTGTGTTGTCAACTTTCAATTAGAGGGTCTCCTCTAGAGTTACTGTCAATCCTTTGAGAAGCCTGCAGAACCTCAATGCTCTCCCACACAAAACCTTAATAAATCTCCAGATCACAGGCCATCTCATGGATACAGTGAGCTACCAACTTGGAAGTGAGAAATCCATGGACTGTAATGTTCTTATTTGTTCCTGCAGAGTGGAGTATTTTTGAGTACTATTGCAACTCTCAGCACAGTGTTGAGCATTCCAGTGAGGCTGATGAATGTGTCGGTCTCTAATGGTGGTATCCAATCGCACGACATGAGAGTTCTTCAGCTACTGCGTAAAATCTGTAATGGAACTCTTGCTGCAAATACAGGGCTGTCTACAGTGACATACATCCCTGGGGAGCTGCTTAGTGGAAATTTTTCTGCAGAGGCCGGAAGACTTGGGTATGTAAACTGTGGCAAACAGTACAGTGTACGTGTAGGTGTTCAAGGTGACCAAGTCTCAAGGTTGCTTAGAGTTTTTAAATCAAAGCAAGCAGTGTTCAGTGATACTGTAGGTTTGTGTACACCTACATGTATCATTTGAAACTAAAATTGCGCACGTTAATACGTTGTTCCAGGTAAGAGACTAGTTGGAACTTGTCTGAGGTCATAATTAAACTCCAACAAAGGTGGCCTTCCCACCTGGCAAATCAAGTCACAGATTTCAATAAATAATTTAGACACATGCTAGTATTGACCCCATCAGATTCCTGTGGGTACTGTACCTTAAAAACACACTTTGTAACTACGTGTGTTAATTAATGTTTGCATCCACATGAAATTGCAAAGTTTCATTTTGCCTTGCGAAAATGTCACAGAAAGACTTTGTCGTATTTTTTATTGTTATTTCTCATGATTTGCTTGTCTTTTATGTTCAGCCAGTTGAGCCTCCTGGTAGCTGCAGTTCTGCCATGCCTGCCGTTTGCTCCCATTCCAGAATACACTCATTGCAACAGAATCTTCTTGAAAGGCTCAACGCACCGTTACAAGGAGATGCACTCAGACTACATTCAAACTGTAAGTGCACACCAGTAATGATTATTGAGTCATCTTTGATAATATTAATACATCACTTCATTCATGTATTGGGCTTAAAATTCACACCCCCTCCCCCCTCACTCTAATATAAAAAATGCTACCTTTCAACATTTCAGTCCTTGCAGCACACAAGATGTTCTCTGTTACTTGAGTGTAACTCAATGGACTGTGGTAGAGTATCCGAATTACCAATCAGAAGGGCATCAGTTTGATACCTGTTAGGGTTTTACTGTACCGTACTGTATTGCACCATACTGTATGGGATAATGTTTCTCAATTTGTGAATTGTGTACGTGTACATCGTTGTGTTGAGAGATTAATTTTACTGTATTATTACTGCACTTGAATCTTCAGGTCATCCAGCCATTTATACAGAAATTTGGATTCGAATTCAGCTATGATATCCGAAAGAGGTATTTGGAGTTACATTATTTCAGTTGATAGTACTGAAAGTTCAAGGAGTAGGGCTGGCACAGTGGTGAGGGCACTTACCTTCCACCAGTGTCACTTATGTTCAGAAATGCAAGTAATTGGATGCATGCTCAAGTTTGATATCCATCACGAAGTGTCCCATTAAGTCTAAGCATCTAATGCCTATTTCTAACAATGCCTAGGGTTTGTGTTAGGGTCATTTGTAGGTTAGGCTAATGCAACTGTTCATGTTTAGTTGAAAAGCACAGTTTGGAGGACACTCTGTGACATTTATTGCCTTTATTTCTGGACACAATTAATGTTGAAGTTGAGGAGAAGAAGAGCAAGGGGACACTTTGTGACGCTTATCAGCCGTGCATCTAATTACTTGCATTTCTGGACATAAATTATCTGACCAATGTGGGCCTAGGTTTGATTCCCAGATGTGTCATTGTAGGTAGCTGTTTTGTTGGTTCTCTACTCTGCTCTGAGATGCTTTTCTTGGGAACTGCTCCTCTCCTCAAAAAACAACACTTTGGTTTGACTTGAGTTGATTGATTGAATTTAATTTGTGCTCCAGCACTAAATCCACTGACACTTTAGCCCACCGCCCACTTCAAGAAAGAGCTGGGCAAAATGCCCCATGAGGCAGCTGGCTCAGCCGTTTCCTGAAGTGTGTGGTGAGGTCTTGGTGAGATGTTTGCTTTGCGAGGTTGTGAAACAAATATCAAACATGTTTGATTTTGACCTTACAGCCTTGTGAGGCAAAAATCTTGTGATAAATTCACCGCACATTTGAGGAAATGGCTGAGCCAGCTGCCTCATGAGGCATTTTGCTCACCTCTTTCCTCAAGTGTGTGGCGGGCTTTAAATAAACTTCATCATCAAATGATAATTCTTTGTATCCTCATCTTCCCATCTTGACCTCTCCCCATCACTTTCCCCTGACAACTTTGTCCTGATCTTCAACCAAACATTGATGGAAAAGAATAAATGGAATAGACTCTAGATTTTTCTTTGGAGGTAAATTTCGGAAGATATCTCTACAACAGTTTGTTGGGAAACGTTGCAGAAATTAATCTCCTTTGTATTCCGAGAACATCAAAATTCTCCTAGGGGTGATTTTTAGAAGTAAACCTTCATATTCTTATTGCGGAATAAGGCTGATCAAATGCACCCTAAGATGAGTAATCAGCTACTTGTACTTGTACATGTATTTAGTGTATCTAACCATCTTAGAGCGGTTTTCAATTGAGTGTCGTAAAGCCAATATCAAAGTAATTACTCCGACCAATCACAGCAGGTGCGAACAGCGTAATGAGCCAATCAAAATCCGTAGCAATTCGATGTTACTTGCTCAAAGCGCGGGAAAAATCGCGTACGCAAGTCGCGATTGGTTTTGGTTTTCCTTCTCATTGGTTGATAAACTGGCGTGAGATTTTTAAGCCAATCACAAAGCGTAGCAATCGCAACCGCGTAATTACTTTCGACAGTCATTTGAAAACCGCTCTAAACCACAAGAAATGAAATTAGTGACTCAATTGTACTTAGCTTTATTTGTCTTGTTCCTTCTTGTTGTTTTTCCTCAGGAGTTATTATCCTTTTTGGGAAGGTAGAGTCTGTATTGAAAGTCTTCCTGTTTACAATCTGTCTCCTATCAATTTGACAGAGAGTGGCACTGTAAAACGAGTGACTGGGTGGGCGTTTGTTAGCGGTGATAAACCTATGAGGGTGAGTTTGTGACGCTGACGACGATCACATGAATGATGACGATGACATGACATGACATGAAGATGCACCCTGTCCCAATGCCTTTTAGTTCCATAAACTCCAAACGAATGACAGAGATAAGAATCACGACCAGCTGGGGACTGAAGACTGAGGTGCAGTTGAACCATACATGTAATTGTACCACAATTTTGACTCTGCCTTAGGTTGCACAACTCATGTCAAAAGAAGTGCATCGCTCGCTAAAGGTCAAGCTACCAGGTATTCCTGTCAATATTTCTAGTCGTCGAGATCAAGACAGCCGACGCGAAGGAATGGGACAAGGGGTGATGTAAGTGAATGTTGTAGCTTTCATGGAAGTACAGTCATAATAATTATTAAACGTCAATCGTTGCAAAATTACTCATACATGTAATAGTATGCTTTCTTGTCTCAATCAGCTTGCTTGCGGAAATGTCGTCTGGGCTGATATTATCAGGGACTGCCTTGTGGAAAAAAGGTAAATCTGTAAGGTTTAGTTTTCATCAGATCATTCCTTTTTGTGTGTGTTTTTGTTGTCACTGTTGTTGGTCCCGCCCTCCCTTCCCCCCTCC
>BLFK01000908.1:720140-803809 GCA_014634185.1 Astreopora myriophthalma
TTAGCAGCAATACGTGTTTGTTAAAGAGTTTTTTTTTTCTTTTAATTTTCGCAGGTCAGGTTTAGTGTCTCACACGGTGATAGAACGAACCGTGCAAACACTGGAAGGAGTGTCTTGATTGAATGCGAGGGGCAAGGGTGTGTCAATGATGACATCGTTCCTCCAGATGGCACACAAGACAGAGTAGAGTCCACTGTCTGAGGCAACTCGTCGTCAGTCAGTGAGAAGAGATAATTCGGTGGACTACGGGGTCACGCCGTCGTGACTGGGGAATATCATTTAAGGCTGTGGCTTTGAATCATTTCGTGCAGGGCGTGGGTTTCTTTTGTTTGCAGGGTCTCACGTGAGTGGAATCAATGCGGTCACAGTGCGTTCTTAAGATTGACCACGTGTGAGACGTGCGGTTGGAGTGCGTCCTCAGCGCGCAAAGCCTTTGCGATTCGCGTTGTATTGCTGGTTACAGGTCTTAACTTCTGCTATATTTGCGGTTTGCTGTAGCAAATGATTTGTGACTCATCAGATTTAGCGCCATTGTGTCCGTCAGTTGTTCCTAGATCGGCAATATTGGTATTTTCGCAGAGCTTGTGAAAGAACGGTGTGCGTTATCAGTATGATCTGAGCTCGCTGTTGGGAACTGAACTCATGCGGAAATCACTTTGCCGTCCGACTTGTATCTTTGCCTTTTCCATCAGACTTCGATTCCACAGCCGCCGCAAGTTCGTTTTTATTTCGATTGACTTCGCCTCAACAAACTATAATGAGCAACGGTAGACTGAAAGCATTTCCGAAAAGCGTCTTTTCAGAATTAGTGCGTTACTGCGATTAGTCCTATAGCCCCGGTCGGGAGCGTTTGGCTCAAGTCTGGGTGTAGGAGGGTCTTTATGGAGTTAACCGTCAGCCGTCAAAAAGCTGCAATTTCTACCGTCAACCGTAAAAGGAGCAGTGCAGTATTTAACCTTCAAACGGTTTCAAGGGCTTTTAAATCTCACGATTTCAGCTACTCTCCGAGTCCGACTCTGAAGAACCCGTAAACTAGTGAACCAGTTTTTGTTCCCAAATATTCTCCTTCGATAGTCGTGTCCACTAATTTGCGCCTAAACCGACATCACAGCTGACTCGGTTTATCTGGAAATATTTCCAGGTTCAAAATTTTAATGATTAACTTTATAGATAGCTTTGGCAAAATTTAACTTCATTTCATCATTGAAACAGCCAAACTATCTCCAAAACAGGATAGTTTTTGTCCAAAAGAAAAACGAAGAGGAGGTAGATGAAAGGCCCGCAAAGTGCCCGTGTAGCACTTTTGCAGGCCTATTATTTTTTAAAGAAATGATTATGAAGTGCGGGTTAGAAAGGAACTGAAGAAATGATCCTCACATTTTCTGGACAATTTAAGCAATTGTCTCTTATATGCACTCGAAAAATTTGAGTGACTCCAACGGGATTCGAACCCACGACCTCTCGATGCCGGTGCGGTGCTCTTATCAACTGAGCTATGAAGCCACACAGTTGAGAGCAGGTCAATTTGTTGGGCCCATGCGTGTTTTCCCGTGAAAGGAATGATGAATGAAAGAAATGATAATGAAGTGCGGGTTAGAAATGAACTGAAGAAATGACCCTCACACTTTCTGGACAATTTAAGCAATTGTCTTTTATATGCACTTGAAAAATTTTTGTTTTTACTTTTGGGTTTTTTTACTCCGTATTTCTTTTCTGGTGCGTGCATAAAGGAAAAAACGCATCAGTCCATGGGCATGCGCATGCGCAATCCAGTGCGCGACAAAAGGCTTGTGTACCATTTCGAAGACGATGACTACATTGGTATATGTTCACGAGAGAAAGGTAGAGTTGTCGCATGGTTTGGTGGCCGACTTTTGTCTCTTTCACTGCGAAGGATAAGCGATCTGCGGGCCGAAATCTCGGGGTTACTTGTCATGGTAATGTTTAGAGGCACCGCTACTGCTTCTATTTAAAATGTATTCCCGAGCATGCGTAAATGCACATTTTTTTGTTTAGATTGAAACCAATGCAGTTCGATACCAATCTATAGCTCTTTACACAGACATTACATACTACGGATGGACTGCCTGTGGTCTAATCTTGATGGGTCTGTGGTGATATTCCACAAAAGAGACCTAATGTGCAGATCCGCGAAAAGGAAGCATAGTCTAATACAGTTAAACAAGTAGTTCAGCTGGGTGAAATGCAGAAGATCCTTCCTTTCACATCACCTGTCCGTAGAACTAAAAAACCGTGTCATCCTAGTTCACTGTTGTCAATCACGAAGTCAATATTAAATGTCAAAGCGTTTACAAAGTACATGATAATTTACATAAAACTGTCAGCTGGAAGAGCACAGCTGCACACGCTTACAAATTTTCAAGATATCTTTGGTTCAAGCTAGAATCGTTTGAATCGGAAAAGCGACTATTTGTCTTTTGGGTGTTTATGCCGTACTTAACCAAGTCTGAAAAGGACATGAAATTTCTAGTGTGGATGAAAACATTTTCCTTCGCTTTCGCCGAGAAAAAAACGGGTACTTTTGAAAACGCATGAAAGCCTGGTACACTCTTGCGACAACCACATAACGTCATTGACACACCGGCGTTAAAAAAGATCAGGTTTTTCTTTTTTCACTTGTGTCATTGTATTCGTGTTATTATGATCCTACTATGTCGTTATGGTGTGTTGCTCACAATGGAGACATAAAATATCAATATAAGGTGCTTTTTTCATTTGGGTGACCTTCCCGTTACGATATGTCGCAAGTGTGAACCAGGCCTTAGTGGGGTTGGGGCTTAGCGAGTTTTCAAAAATAATTGGGATTGATCAGTACCATCTCATCGGGGTAGCTATCTGGCTCGAATTTCAATATGGAGATGTGGGAGTAAAAGGTCTCATAGGAGAGGAAAAAGACGGTGGTAAAGATTATGTTCGTGAATCTCGTGATTGGCTCCTTTTTTCCCTGGCTAATTTTTTCCTCGTGAATCGTGATTTCCATAGCAGCCCTGAGGCGTTATTTTGCGAAATTATTTTCCGTGAAACGAGTCTTCGTTATGTCTTCGTTTTCGTCAATAGTGAAAGGACCGTTTTATTTTCCGTGAAACGTGATCTAGACTCCCCCCACCCCTCCCTTTACCTTTACAACCCTCGATGACCCGGAATACGGGCACTAAAGCCAGCCATACTGGGGCAGTCGAGTTCCCTCATCAGTCCGCCATTCCTGCTTATCAGATTCTCTTTGCATGATTTTTTGCCAAAACTCCTTTGTGACGAGCTGCTGTCTGCCATGTTCAAGCAATTTGCAGCTACACTATGCGCTCAAGTGTTGCGCTTTCGTGATCATTTCGAACATATAACAGCTCTAGGCATTGTTCGTAAGGCACCCTCTCAGCCAGTCTCTTGTCAGAACTAAAGTCCGGCGAATAAATATTCCGGTGACGGAACTTTTACTGTCAATTATCTCAGTGGATATCCGCTGATTTTTTTTTTTTTTTGCTCGGTCGTCAGTCAATGAAGATGACAATAAGAACAATATCAATATTGCTAAATAGATCCCTTTTCGGATGCCATAGCTTTTCTTTGGACGTGTTGTTCAAGTGCTTTGCTTGCGAATAGAGGCTCCCAAACTAAAGAAAAATCCATTAGGAAAGTAAGTATTGCAAGTTCAGTTAGACCTTTTGCAGAGCTGGCATGTGCGAGGACCATCTCTTCGTTTCATCTATAATCCGCACTTCATAACATTTCATATCATTTCATTTTAATTTCAACATATATTTTTCAAGCGAACACATAAGCCCAATTCATTGACCTGCTCTCAACGTATGTGGCTTCACCGTGAGAGGGTGATAAAGGGGCTGTCAGATAACGGGAAATGGGAAACAAAATGGTCGTTTCACATCTCGGGTGAAAGATAAAAGACCACTTACCTTGTTTAAAGAACTACATCCAAAACATCCAAGGTGTTGCCTTGTTTGTTGTCCACAGCATACAAAGTGGTCTGTACCGTACTTTATAACTCTGTTAATATTTTGTTTATCATGTGTGATTTTGTTGGCAAAGTTATATAAGTTAGAACCCAAAATCTACACTATAGGCAAGGTGAATTAACTACTAAATTCTCATTTCACGGTTAATTTTCAGCAAAAATCAAATGTGACCTTTTCGATTCACATTTCACGGGAGATAAAATATGCAGTTCAGGGCGCACGAAAATACTCTTTATAGCTTAGTTGAAGGGACGCCACACCGGTATACCGTGGAGGTCATGGGTGCAAATTAATCCCGTTGAAGCCTTGAATTTTTTCAGGATTCTTTACTGGCAATTGCTAAGGAAGACCTTATCACTATCTATGACGCCGTCTTGGTTGTTGAGCAAACACGTAAGTAAATGTCTGTGGTATTTAAGCCGACTTTGAACCCTGTAACTCCGCTACGGAAGAAGTATTTTCACAGCGAAAACGTCTTTTACAGGGCATTTGTACTGCGGAGGTCATTTTCATCAGGTATAAAGAGAAATTTCACGCAACCGCGACCGTAAAGGAATTTTGAGGGATTAGGGTTACTTTCCGAAAGGTAAAACTATGAGCCGGTCCGCAGTCCGCCTTTTATACCCAGTCTACGTTTTATACCTGGTCCGCAGTCCGCAGTCCGCAGTCCACGTTTTATACTGACCAATATTTATTGATCAGAAGATTTCATACAAAAGCCTTCTATAATAATTAGTGAACTCCGAGGTATAGATCATAAAATGTAGATCGCGAAGTTTCGACTGCTTACTGCTAGAAGCTACAATGTATTTTTTATCAGGTAGTGAGGTCGACTGGTTACGCTCCACCATTTGTATCACTATGAACGGTTGTGATTGGAGATGACCACTGTGATCGAAACTATGCAAATTGCGCGAAATCAGAATCGACATGAGAAGATTAATAATTCCACTTTACAGATGCGGTACCTTCTTTAATGGCCTATTTTTTTCTGTTGGTTGAATGATATCATTAAATTATATTAAGAATAGTGGCATGCAAATTTTGGAAATCCCGCCCCTTTGCAAAGTCATAAACCTGCCTTTTGCTTCATTTGCCATCGAACCATCTGCCGCAGTTTATTGTGTGAAGAATTGTCGCATTCATATGACTCGTATCAGTTTCTACTCTTGCTACAACGCAGACTGGCTTTTTCATTGCTAATAGATCGAGGAAACCTGTTTTCACGGCTTTGAACGGTTATTTGTACGGAAGAACGCCCTACTTAGTCTTTACTCTTGAACGGTGCGTCCCATCAACTTTTGTGATTTCTTCTATGTTAATATGTAAGAAAGCCCAATTTCGTCGATGCAAGGTCGTTGACGAGTAGCAAGCACGAACTTGTGGTATTGAAATGGAAGCTTTCGCGGCTTCAAAGTTGCCACCAAGTATCTAGCACGTTTTATTAGGGCCAATCGCTATAAAATGCAATGGAGATCGATAAAGAAAATGACCCAATTTGACCCTGTCTTAGCTCATCAGGCTGATCAGTCATTGCCATGAACACGCTCCTTCTTTCCCTAAATGGACGCTCGATTTAAAGGGACGACTGATGTTACTCAAACGTCAGCTAAAAAGTTCCCTTTGGATTTTAATGCACGGAGTAGATTTTTGGATGTCTTTGTTCTCGAATCTCGACTTTTAGAAAAGACAAAGTCCTCACAGTTGTCAGAGCTGGTTTTAAACTCGAACTGAGCAGCCGCATGAAAGTCCTAGCGTCCTCGAGAATTAGGCACGGCGCCTCTTCTTAGTCTATGTAAAGTTAACTTTATTTGGGTAGCAATATGTGAAAACTTGATAATTTGGTTTTGTTTAACAGCTGAATCAACTAAGATGTTCAGAACCACCGCCTTGAGCCTTATTATGGTGATCACGGTATTTCACGGACTGGCTTCAGTTACAGGTGTGAGCACGATTAGGCTGTGTGTTGATCATGGAATCGATCATGTGATTTCAGATCTGAACGCGTAACAGCCGTGCGAGGATAAGCTTTTAAAATTGTCAGGCAGTGCGAGTCTACATGAGTAATAGCCGCCCGTTATAGTCGCCTTTAGAGTAGTTTGCAGTTTCAAAACGGTTGAATTCAACATTCTGAAAACGAATAGAAGAGAAAGTTACTCCCATGGTTAGGATTCAAATGGCACCGGTGGAATTATCGAGGTGACTGCAAAGGCGGAAATAGAGAAGGGGGGCCCGGTGAAGCGGAAGGGAGGCACAAAAATTGAAAACAGTAAGAGGACTGAGGGAAAGTGGGAGAGAGGACGACTGAGACGAAGCCATGGGAGAAGGGACTAAAGGGGAAGGGAAGCAAGAGGAAGGGATACCACCTGGGGTGAGGAGGATTAAAGTTAAGCAGGAAGACATGGAGACTGAGGAATATCAGTGGAAAAGGTCAATGAGGAGAAGTAGGGACTAGAGAGGAAACTGAGGCGAAGTCGGTCAGCAAGATGCCACTTAATGCGCTTATAAACATGTTTTGAAATATTTGTTTTCTCCTCTGTTTAGCTCGTCGTTGTTCTGAAATGCTGAAAGATCAACCTTGCATTGGTAAGTAATCGTTTTAGTTCGCGCCCTATACTGAGGATTGCATTAGATTCGCAACATACCTTGACCAACACGTGTCACACTCTTTCGTGACAAATTCGAATCTCCCGCAATTGACCACGTCCAGAAGGTCGCTTACCGGATAATACTGGTACGGATCACAATTAATGAATAAATAGCTACGAAGTATCCCAGCATCTCGAAAATTACTCAATGTTAGAAGACGTTGTTTATAAGGATAAGGAAATCCAGGAACTCCTAAAATCCCATGCATTGCTTGAAGGAGTCTAATCAAAACCACTGATTTTGCATTTCAGTGGTGGGAACATTTCCGCTCAAATTACGCTGCGACCGTCAAACTGGGAAGTTCTTCAAGATACAGGATCTTTCTGTAGAGTATTATCGTGGAGTTTGGACTCGGGTACCTGAGGCCGAAACCCTCGCTAACTCAGAATGTCGAAACACCAAAATGGAATACTACTGTTCATTGTCCGAGGGGAGCCTGTGTCCTTATGCTGATCGAATGAGAAATTTTAAAATCGAATATTTCTGCTGGGAAATAGGTGAGGAAATCTTAAAAATTAAACGAATAACAATTAATTATACCTAGACGAAGTAAACGAGTGATCGGTTCCGAAAATGGGTTCTCTTCATATTTGATGAGACTATTGAAAGTGGAGGTCGTCATATCCAAAATGGCAGTAAAATATGTTATTTCCTTTCCATTTTGTTGTGCATTTAGACGCCTTTTTTACTTTAAGTTTGGAACTTGGCATTTATTTGAGACGATTTAACACTAATTTGTTGTAAGATGAATTGCCGGCAAGGAGCAAATGGCAGATGTTCTGTGTTAGTAATTGTGACTAGAATTTCTTTTTCACAGATCCCAAACTTCTCGAGGGCTTTGAAACGCCTGATCACAGCGGTTGGGCCAAGTAAACTGACATCTCCTGCGTAAAGATTACACTGAAAAAGTAGCTGTCCATTGTTCTGAGAATTGTAGTTTGTAATTGGGTAATTACTAATAAAGACTAGTGCTTGAATTTAATGGTATACCTTTGGAAAAGGACAATCTATCTAAAGTCATGTAAAATTATGAATTGCCTAAAGCTCCAAGTTAACATCTGTCAATCCGGAAATGATTTGATTGTTGCGCGCAATAGCGTGACGTGAGGGAGAGTATGAAGTCAGGCAAGGCACTCGTCCCTTGCTGCCAAAACGTCCTATATTTTCGGCCAGAGGCACCAAGAAGCCCTGGTCTGAAATGACTGGCGTTTCTTCACCTAGCCCCTTGGGAGCACGGGAGAGAGAAACGTCAGAGTGTTGCACCGTCCTGTGACATTACGTACTTTCTGAAATCAGTTGGGATTTTTGTCAGCTTGCCATTTTCATTAGTTATGCGTCATGTCAACGACCTCTGATTGACCGTTTAACATGACTTTCTCGTGGTGTAAGCGGGCCTGGACTTTGACATGACATCATGTCGTGTGAAAGAGCCTAGCGAAATTTCAAAGTGATTCCGAAATGGCTTCCTACAGTTTGCGAACAAACCTTGACTCGACATTTGAAATTGACTCTGACATGACGTAGTAACGAGCTTTGACTTGAAGTGTAGATGAGTTGACTTTGACATTACTTCATGTCGTTTGGACCACCCTCGCGACTAAATTTCCAGCCGTGACTTTGACATAAAGACCTGCTCGTTCGCCTTCAGAATGGTAAGCCCGCCAAACTGTAATGTAAAATTTCAACCACATTATTACTTTTTCAGGACAATTCAAGATTTTTCACACGTCAAGTTGACTTTTCAATATTCTTTACACGTCAAGTTAACTTTAGACCATTATTAACCTACTCCGTCCATACGGAATAAAGACTAAGGCCATCTTACGTTAGACTAATTTATAAGGTAGTGTGCCACTGCTTAAATTAAACATGACAGCTACGTCACTGCAGTTCATTTCATTACTATTATCAATCCACACCGCGCAGAAGACAGGATTGCTTTTAAGGAGGAAGAAAGGCTTGCTTTTCTCTTGAACCCATGGAGCGAAGTCAGTTATTTTTTTGTGAAAAAGGAGACATAAGTCATTGAAGATACCGCAGTGCATAGAAATGAACGCTATTTGCTTACTGGTAAGTTTCTCCAGTGATGTTCAGTATTTATTATTTGACTGGTATACTGCTTTCTCAGGTAACATATTGAAGCACGATTGTGGTTTGAAATCACCGTACCGGTCTGACTGTAATTTTCATCACTGATTTTGACCTTAAATCATAATGTAATATTGATATCGACGATGCACTTGAACACAACTACTTTTAAATTTTATTTTAAAGAAATCCTAATGACCTTTTTGAAAATAATATGAACTTGAAAAATCACGTTGAAATCGCCAATTTTCTTCCATTACATAAGGATTATAGGTTAGAATTAGAGTCTGTTCTGTTGATTCGATAAAATAATAAAGTTTAGTCAACTTTTTTAGTAACTACAAACACTGTTGAAAATACAATAATCGTTGTTTCATAAAATCATTTTCATCTTATTAATCATTTATTAGTTTATAACAACTTGGTAGACAAGTAGGCGGAGATTTTATTAAGATCGCTGAGTTCTTCATTTGGTCGTGAAGTTTTAGTCTTTTTAATTGCTTGAAAAGAATGTTTGTTAAATCAGTTGATTGTCGATCTGAAGAAGGAATTTCCTTATATCAGTAAATATCTTCCAACGGGAATAAAGTTCTAAGAGTGTAAGCAGAAAGTTGTTTTCAGTTGCTAACATTACAAAAGAAAAATCTTAGTTTTAGTCTTTTCACAGCTCTTTTAGAAGGTTGATCCAATTTCTGAACTGTATGAGGACAATGCGAAATTTGTGATGCCGTTAAAAGACCTAAAAGCCTAGTTTTTAGAAAGGTTGTACCGTTATATTTCTTGAAACGAATCGCAATAGAAAAATTTAAAGATAAAAAATCAAACTGCCTTAACTATAGAGAAAATATGGAAAGATCGTTTGTCTGAAAATTTCAGTAGTCAGCAATTAATAATTTATTTGTGCAAAACAAAGTTTCGTATTATTATCATGGCAACTTAAAGGATTTCAGCTCAAATCTGAAGACATCGAGAGCTTCTTTTCTTGCAACGCAAATTGACGGAAATAGAAGCCACTGTTTTAAAAGTCAAATTCCAACCAATCACATTGCGCGCCAATAAACAGTGGCTCATGGGCCAATTTCGAGTTCACATCAGCCTCCTTTTTAAAGCGAGTCCAAATGGGAACCTTTTGTAACACCGTTTCTTTTTTCTTTACTTTAATCAGTCAGTGCTTATGCTGCTGTCAAACGTCTTGGGCTGCCACTCATTCTACAACGCGTCATGCGTTCCACACGGTTTGTATATTTTTACTCAGTCTTGATTTTTGTACTGAACAAACACAAATCGTTCTATTCATTTCTTGTTGCTGACAATTTTGGATTTCTCTTCTCTTGTAGACTGTAACGATACTCTCATAATACTCACGAATGAGACTGTGGACAGTTTTAACATCCCGTTTAAGACTTCTCCACAGCATAACTATACAAGTCAGACGAATGAACTCCTCTTACAAGGAAATCAAACTGTTTGGTGTTTCACCGATTCAGTGGGTTATCTGGAGATAAACTTCACAGTGCCATACCACGTCTGTGCTGTAGAGACTCAAGGAATACGAGGCACCAAAAACCAGACCTTGTTTTTGAACTCGTACGTTCTACAAGCATACGTTAGTCGATCAGAAAACCGCAACGATTGGAAGTTCTATAATGGAACAGGAAATATGAATGTGAGTGTTCTACTCAGGTAAAGATAAGATGGGTATCTCTCAGAGGGAAACCCCGGGGTAAAAATGATATTTGATATTTCCAGAGAGTTTGTGAAAAATTTTAATATATTTGCACTGGGGATATATATGTGGTGAATTGAAGTGTGATCATCGCAGTTAATGAAGGAACTTAAATGGGCTCTGTGACGGAACTTTTGCTGCCAAAAACACAGAAATCCTTCTTTATGACCTTGATTTACTTGTACCCAAACCACTCTTTAAAATTTAGGAGGAGGATATCAAACGATTTTTTTGCAGGAAGAGTCATCCATAATGCATTTTTGCAATGTCCTCAAGATCAGGTGCGAACATTTGAAAAATTTAGGCCAAAATATTCAAAATGTAATCCGTTTCTACCTTGCCATCCTTAACAACAGAAGACAGTAAATAGTCTCAGTGCAGTAACATGGCCGGTCTTCCATAACAAACTGCATTATCATTTTGAGGTTTCACTGATTTAACGACATCCCTGAGCACTCTAAAGTTAGGCCAAAATAGTGTGACAGAGCCCCTTTAAGCAGTTCCAGAGAAGCCTGGAAAAAAATCCAGGCTTGAAAGAGACTCAAAGCCATGACTCTGCGGTTGCGCTGCACATTGCTCTACCAACTGAGCTATCAAGCTAACTGGAAGCTGCTCAGTTGCGAGTTCGTGTTATTCCCCGTCCCGTCCCGCAAAGAAGCCTGAAAAAAAAAATCCAGGCTTAAACAGGACTCGAACCCAGGAGCGTGCGGTTGCGCTACACACTGCTTTACCAACTGAGTTATCAAGCCAACTTGTCGCTGGTTACTTGCGACTTCGTATTATACCCCGTAATAGGTGATTGTGTGTTGGAATATAGCAAATTTTCACTGATATGTTATTTGAACTGCGGATATGTGATGAATTGATGTTAATGAAGCAACTTAAGCCGTTGCAAACATGCCATCATACGTTCACCGATTACGGGATTATAACGCAAACTCGCAGAAAACCAGCTCTCAGTTGGTAGAAGAGTCTGCAGCGCAACCGCATGATCCTGCAGTTCGAGTCCCTTTCAATCCTGGACTTTTCCTGTTAGGCTTCTTTGCCCTGCTTAAGTTTCTTCAATAACTACGATGATCACACATCAGTTCAAAAGTGATGTTATTTTGCATGTCTGACTTCCATCCCATGTTTCAAATTTTGATAACATGTACTAATCGTTTCACACAACTTATGTTGCCTGAGATACGACAAAAAATATTCTGTCATCTTGGAGAAATATGAGCCGCGTTATTGCAATCACTGAGCGGATTTGAATGGATCATCGTACAACCAAACCCAAAGCACGTGCTCTGGTTAATCACTACCCAAGCAGACGATCACGTGAACCACTCAGAGAGTGCCAAGAAAAACAATCTTCGGGGTGGGGTTGAGTGCGTGGGAAAAAAGGGCTCTCAGCATTGATCAGTTTTGGTCTTGTTTCCGATTTCTCAGGAAAGTGGCAGGTATTTTCGTTGGGCAAATTGCCAATTCTGAGTGCAGTAATGCAAAAACGAAGTCCC
Source organism: Astreopora myriophthalma (assembly GCA_014634185.1). Taxonomy (NCBI): domain Eukaryota; kingdom Metazoa; phylum Cnidaria; class Anthozoa; order Scleractinia; family Acroporidae; genus Astreopora; species Astreopora myriophthalma. The sequence continues at coordinate 732,095 of BLFK01000908.1, forward strand.
TGAACAGAGCAATCGCAAAATTATTGTTGATACTCAACTGAGTCAAAACGCGGATCTAATGAAACGCGCTTCGATTGCAGGGTTTTGAAGGAAATACCGATAGAGATCCTCTCACAAAAAAGAAAAATTACTTGACAGATAACAACCTTACAGCCTCAGTGATTCGCATTTGGCCCGTGCAGTCAGACGGAAGCTGCACGCAACTCAGATTATATGGGCAAAATTGCTCGCGTAAGTTGACATGTGCTATGTTTTAAAGAGAGACTGATTGCGTGTCGTAAGCGCACTAAATTTCAGAGAGGGGAAGTTGACAAGGTGTAGAAAAATTGAATAAGAATCGCAATCCTTGGTATCAGATCGCAGCTAAGAGAGACTTTCATCAATTTATATTTCTTATATACTAGCTCATGCTTTGATAGCGTTACTGACAGTTTGGAAAAAAAGAGGCTGGGGCCAGTTGTTCGAAGCACGGTTAATGCCAACCGGGGATAAATACCATGGCAATCTATAGATTTTAATCGGACTTAACTCCGTGTTAGCACTAACCCTGCTTCGAACAACTCGGCCCAGTTTACTAGCCAGTAATGAAAGTAAGTGTAACCAATCAGATATATATGCTGACTTAGAAAATAGACGTTGTGTGCTGGGTGATCAACTTTCCCTGTTGGCTTAAAGTAGGCCTTACATAACGAGCCTAAATCTGACTGAATACAATTTCCGTAGGTTGTTATTCATATGAACATTACACGTTCAAATCACTCTGCAACGAATTACCTCCACCCACTGCCAAACAGAGGCTCGAAAATTATATTTTTCAGGGTGACGATCTCTGCAGTGTATCTCGCACCTTTTAAAGCTACAAAGGAAACAAAATTGGTCTTGTTGCGATATAAAAAAAAATATCATTTACCATATCTTATTTACAAACATGCTATTGTACAAATTTAAACAGAGTTTCTTCCCCGTACTGTCCGTTCCGTCGAAATGAATACCAAACTATTAGACATCTATTTGTTGATTGTTTGCAAGCGTCAAAATTGGATCCTTCAATTATAACCCCATTTACACGCGCAAAAATATTGGCAAGGCACCCTCAAATTTTGGCACCGTCATTCTGTTGTCACTATTAAAATCATGATTTCGTCTCGTTTTCTGATTAGAAGCTATAACAGAATGACGTGAAAAGTTCAAGAACGTAAAGAGGCTACAAACGTTTTGCTTTTGTACAGGGCGTGACGGATGGTTCACTGCATGGTCAAGCTGGGACGTGTGTAGTGTATCCTCTGGCGGTGGTCTGCAGATGAGAACGCGCGCCTGCGGAAGTAATATGAACTGCTCTGGAGAACTGCGACAAAACAGATCTTGTAACACACAGTCATGCTATGGTAGGGCTTTTCTTTTGTGTCTTCATTGTACAAGATGTTTCGGAGCGCATGTATAGTAATGTTTGACCGGTTTTGTTGCTGGGCCGGAGGAGGGGAGTGATAAATTTTAAACATCATAAGCATTCCCCAACCGCCAAGATGACGGGCAACAACAACCTCGTGCTTCTTTATTTCCCACAGTGCCTCGGTTATATTTCCATAGGGGGTGGTGGTGCAACTTGGCTTACACACTACATTTTCAGGATAGCTGCTTAACAGGCGGTTTTGTTGGGGAGCGTGGGGAGCGTTTTATTCGGGAGCCATGAAAACGAATGGCGAGGCGGCGAAGGGAGGGCTCTCCACCTCATTGCCCTCATCTCAGAATACGCAATATGCATTACCCAAGATAGTTCGTCCAGACGCATAATGCGTAATAGGTCTTGTGCCCGTCCTTGTACTAGACGAACCAAACAGACGCGTTAAAATGCTACCCAAGTTCTTCCAAAACTGATTATGCGTCTCAAATTGCAAATGTACATTCCTTGCAGCAAAAGTGCAAATTATCGTGTCACGTTTACAGCTATTCGGAGGAAACGACTCAACGTTTTGGTCTGTGTCTTAAAGTTTTGCGAACATGAAGGTTAATCCGTACTTCTCCTATGTGACCCACTGATTGGCCCATGAGAACTTCTATAGCTGTGATTCTATATCTTGTTTACGAGAATCGCTCTCCCAAGCAAGAGATACGAAGGCGCCCGCAAGGCTCTCACTGATTGGCCATCAGTTCTTTGTTGTCGCTCCAGTGTCAAGAGCATGCATTGATCTTCTAAACTATTTAACATTGGACCCGTAGCCCGCAAGGGCTACGGGTCAATAGCCCACGAGGCGAAGCCAGGTGATACTTAGATCGGATAGAAAAACTTGCGCGAACTTTTCAACCAAAGAGATGCAAAACTAAGAACAATTGCACGTTTGTCACTCTGGTTTTCCCGCACTCGGCGCGAGCTGCTTTTACTTGCTTTACGTTGTGATTGGCTATTCATGAAAAAGGTCGTGAATCAATGATTTCGATTGGTCGTTGGCCGAAGACTGTTTTCCTTCAGAACGTGATTGGCTCCGTAAAGCTCACTACTACTAATTGATCATTAGTATCACCCAACTAGTGGACTAATGCAAATCCTGCATTTTCATTGGCTACGCTACCAGAGGACTATTAGTAATAGTCCTCGAGTAGCGAAAAGCGTGACGCTTTCTTTCGTTTTATTACCAAATAAATATTTCTTCAACTTGCATTTGCTAACTTTATTATTGCCTTTTCTGTCCCACTAGTTGGGTGATACTAAAACAATTAGACCCTTCGCCCTCAAGGGCCACGGGTCAATAGCCCATTCGGCGAAACCCTTGCGGGCTACGGGTCTAATTGTTAATTACTCACGCATCGTTACCCGCGCAAGTAGCACCGCAGTTCCTTTAGAAACTCATTCTCTGATTCATTTGGTAAATTAGGTGTGACACTTCAGTTGAGTGTCGTATAATGAGCCAATTGCGTTCTGACGGAAATACACTCTTCAGCCAGCCACAAAAGGAAGTAATTCGCTCCTTGGCTTTCTTAGTCCATTACAACGCAAGTCAAGGGAGCAGAGCTGGGGTAGTAGTGAGAGCACTTGCCTCCCACCAATGTGGCCAGGGTTCGACTCATGGACTAGATGCCATATGTGGGCTGAGTTTGTTGGTTCTCTTCTTTACTCCGAGAGGTTTTTCTCCGGGTACTCCAGGTTTTCCCCCTTCCTCAAAACCCAATATTTGACATTTGTCGAGCGTTTCATACATGAGCCCCTGGCGCGGGAGATTGGGAAAGCACTCCCTACGCTTTCGACGTTAAATAAATTGTATTTGTATTGGTAAGGGAGCCGGCGCCAAGCGTTGGAAATCGAGAGTGAAGAAATCGCAATTGGTTTTAGTTTTGTATCCGAAGTTCGTGCAAGTCTTTTTATCCAAACACAGCGCTAACCAAAACCAAAACCAAAGCAATCGCGTAATTACTTTCTACGGTCAAACCGTCAACTGAAAGTCCTATTTGCGCTATTTGACAGTCAACTGAAAGCCCTATTTGCGCTATTTCACAGTCAACTGAAAGCCCTATTTGCTATTTCACGTTTTTAACTGCAGTTTGCCTTCAGGGATGGGTTCATTTTAACACCGATTGCTACCTCTTCAATGGCAGTTCCAAAAGCTGGATCGACGCTGAGATCGACTGTCTCGATAGAAATTCAGAACTAGTTTACATACTGACGACTGACGAAGATCACTTTATTCACTCTCAATTAATGAACAAATCAACAGTCAACGAAACTTTTATCGGCCTTAAAGAAAGCGATGCAGGTGATAATCACTTTCCACACTGGTCTAACGGGGATAAAGTCGTCTTCACAAACTGGCGAGGAAACAGAACAGAGGTTGTTTTGGGCGGTACCGCTTGTGCAATAAAAACCGAAAATGGTTCTGGACAATGGGCAGTAGTGGACTGCATCTTAAAAAAGCCATACATTTGCAAACGAAGAGGTATGTCAAACAATTACCATTCTGGGCTGGGTCCCGTTCATCGAAAGTTCCGAAAAGTGGCCGGGTTTGAAAAGCAATTTGTAAATCTGTGATCCGCCTATTCTGAAAATCTCGGCTTTTAGCATGCTTCAAAGACAGGAAGGGGCAAACTATTTGGTAAGTTTCATGGCTTAAAACATCTTCTGTTTGTAGATACGGAGGGCAATTATGGTACCCGAAATATGTCCGAAGAGTTTGGAGGCTTTCGAGAAATGGGCACCTGTGGAAAGGAAAGAACGAAAATATCAATTACAATCATATGAATTCGCTAAGAAGAAGCTCTTATGCTGGAAACAGTTTCCGAGTTTGTTTACCATGTCAACTCTGTCAGTTAAAACCAAATATTCCTTTAATTTTCAATTTCCCCCTACTCAGCAACTCAGCTTATTTTTAACCCTAGCTCTTCCCTGAATCAATTCATCCTCTTCCCCAGGGCTTTTCTTCGACAACATTTTTTGTGGAGAATACCCCATAGGGATGGAAACTGAGTTCATTCCTGACATGAACATAACAGCGTCATCGTCCGGTTCTCAAAGGCCTCCATGGGCTGCCCGACTGGGTTCACATGAAGGCTGGCGACCATTAGGCAAACATAATTCTTATCTACAAATTGACTTGGGAGTTGCCTACTACCTTTGCGCCGTAGCTACTCAAGGTAACTCTGTCATCCACAAGACCAATCGATACGTCAAGAGATATAGCTTGCAGCTGTCCATGAATGGAATTGACTGGACAGAGTATGAAAAGGTAGAGACTTGATTTGTATCGAGTTATGCACACTTTGTTGCAGAGTAGTTAACAGGGCATTGATAGAGCAGCCAGTCAGAGGCCAAAGCATCTCATTAACGCGGTCAATAGACCAATCAGAGGTTAATGACTGCATTTCTATTAAACGTTTAACTACTATGTAGCTTACTTTGGTATCTTAATCGCACACCCCTTTTTGGATCGTTACGCAATCTATCAGGAGGATTGCGTCATGAGGTGACTATGGCGATGATAGTCTGTAAAGTGAAACTCATTGTCCCTTTAGAATTTTTATCCCTTTTTTTTTCAGAAATTTTCTGGTGACAGCGGCCCGTATCGAGTTGTGAAGCATGACCTTAACAATGGCGTAGTGACTCAGTTTGTTCGGTTTGTTCCAGAGGAATGGGAAGACTTCCCAATCCTGAGAGTGGAGGTGTATGGCACTCCAGCCAGCCCATTTCCAGGTTACAACGTGACAGTTTGTCTCTTTGTTTCTGGCTTACCTCCGCATACCGTAGCGCCTTTTCATTTTCTTTGTCTTCTAGTTTCTCACGCCATACTTTCTCAATTGCGTTCGCATTGCTCTAAGGTCCTGTTTTCAACAAGCCATTTCTGAGTTCATTTCAGCTTCTTTTTCACAACGAGTCTAAGTGCGAAGTCTTTCTTATGAAAACAAGTTTTTATTGATATGCAAAAGTAAAATTGATTACCATCAAAAAACTCTCGCACTTAGACTCGCTTTGAAAAAGAGGCTGTTTTGAACTCGGAAATGGTCTATTGAGCATCGTGCCAAATCCTCAATCAATCACAAGCAAAACCAAAATAAATATTGCAACTCACCGTTGTTTCCCCGCCCCTAGCGCAGGCTAGTTGTACTTTCTAAGAGTTCTTGATTAGCGCTTTTAATTCTCTTCGTTTGTTCGCGATTGGCTCCAGTAGCCTCTTTTACTCGTAGCTTTAGTGCGGTTTTCAGTTGACAGTCGTGAAACCAAAACCAAAGTAATCATAGAACCAATCACGTACTGACGTAAATACACCTTGCAGCCAATCACAAAACAAAGTAATTCACGAATTGGTTTTACTAGCCAATCAGAACGCAAAGTTAGTCAAGGCAGCCTGCGCCAAGCGCGGGAAAACGAGATTGACGAGTCGTTTTAGTTTTGCATCGGATTGGTTGAAAAGTTCGCGCGAGCTTTTTGATCCAATCACAGAGCCAAAAACCAAAACCAAAGCAATCGCGTAAGAGATCTTTCCAGCATTCGTCTTAGTCCCCCACGGTGATTTATGAAACGAGACTGGAGTCGATAACATTCAAAATGGCTGGAGCAGACATTTCCCCGCCGTTTCGAATTTTATCCAATCCAGCCTCGTTTCATAACTTACCTTGGAGGACTGGAAGGAAAGCGGGAAAGGTCTATTACTTTCGACAGTCAAATGAAATGAAAACCGCTCTAAAAACCAGAATATGTCGCAATTCAAACTATTTCGTTCTTGGGACACAGTTCATGTGTCACAAACTTGTCATTTTAAAGCCGTCTTTGCACACCCTACAAGACCGCCTTCTTGGAACATGAATCAACTTTAGTTGGCACGTTTTGTGTCTGTCCATATCAGATCAAGATTACAAGCGCTTCGTATGGCGGCATTATTGCTTAAAATTGCTTCAATTTGAGGCGCAACGTCATGTCGTCCCTTACTTATTTTTTACCGCATTTCAGCGCCAACAATGGCTCCCACAATTTTCCTAGCTCAAGTTATCAACAGTACTTCCGTCCAGTTCCAACTCAGTCCCCCGCTGCCATACTATGCCGCATACAACGTGACCAGCTACACCGTCCGTTACCAGAAGGTGGAAGAAGGTATTCTGAGTAGTATTACAGACTATGCGTCCGTGGCGAACGTTTGGTACCCCGCTGAAAATAAAACGGTGATCCTAACAGAGTTAGAGGCTTACAGGGAGTACCGTCTGTCGGCGCAGCTGGTCAGCAGTTTTGGCGCTGGAGCTTTCGGCCTTTGCACAACTGTTATGACAATGGAAGGCGGTAAATACCCTGTTTTGTTGTTGTTGTTGTTGTTGTTTGTTTTTTTCAGGCTTCTTTGCAACTGCTAAATGTGTTCTTATTCATAGTTCCCATTTACTATCCACTGGCTTTATACAAGATACAAAATAGAATAACTCGCATCAGGCCACTTTCGATATTTTAAAATTCAGCTTAAAACAATGAACATGACTTCGAGGCTCTGGGGAATAAAGTGTGAATTTGTAAGGGTATTTTCCTCCGAGCCTCGAGATGATACCTTTTGTCTAAGAGGAAATTTTAATATATCGAAATTGGCGTATTGACGACCTGCTCTTCCAGCCTGGTTCCTGCTCTAGCTCCGTACTTTATGGCGATGATTATTATAAAAATCAGTCCATTTGACAATTATTTGCTTGTCTTTGAATGGAAGCAAGACTAGAACTTAGTTTGAAATGTTCATTGATCTGTGTGTTTTTCAGTTCCCGATCGGGCACCAGTTGAAATATCAGCCCAGGCTTCCTCATCAACTTCAATCACAATTAGATGGAGCCCAGTCCCTTCAGGACACGAGAATGGAATAGTGACTGGGTACAGGGTACTGTATATTGACGCACCTAGGAGCCAGCCGAAGATGAATGTCACTGTAGATGCTAACACGTGGTCTGTAGAACTAACTGGCTTGTTAGTGTATACGAATTACTGCATTGAAGTTCTGGCTTTCACAAGCCAAGGTGATGGAGTCAAGAGTGCTGGCGTCTTCACTTTATCTGGAGAGGGTGGTAAGGAAATCAAACCTTTTACGCCTCTGGTTTCTTGTAGACTTGCCTCGTGTTGCCAGACTAGAAAAAAAAATCACTCGAGTAAACGCCGAAATAACAGGTTACTCTTGCATATAGCACTATAGCTATCATCGTCATCATCATCATCATCATCATTATCTCAAGCGAACCTAGTTAACTGCGTACCTCCCACGACTCTAACATTCTCAGCCTTGAGCTTGGCAATCTGTGTGCTGAGGAATCAGGGGTGCATAAGCTCGACCCTAGCCAGGAAAACTGGGATTTCTTTTTCCTTAAGAATACATGCACCTTCGTGTATCATCAGTGTTGACAACAACAGTGGTATCAAATCCTATCAACTTTCTCGAAGTTTCTTAACATGGACATTATATCCTTATCAGTCCCCAGTTCTCCTCCCACTAATGTCACAGTTCAAAGCATCGGAATGACGTCCCTTTCGGCAAGCTGGAAACCAGTTCCGCCAGGTCACGAAAATGGTATCATAACGGGTTACAAGATTATTTATGTGGACACGGCACAGTCCCATCCGACCATTAGCGTCAACGTTTCGTCTTCAGTGTTATCAGTAAATCTTACTGATTTGCTGGTTTACACTAGTTACTGTGTGCAAGTGTTGGCGTTCACACGGGAAGGTGAAGGGGAGCTTAGTGAATGTCTTGTGACATCAACTGATGAAGGAGGTATGGAAATTTGGAACCTTAGATTTTGAGTTAATCTAAACGTTGTTCGTTAGTAGCGTTTTACTTCAATGTCAGAATGATTTTGAGAAAATTTAAGAAGTTAAAAAAGAAAAGTTGCCCTGAGTTCAGTACGTCCCGAACTAGTTCCAAACAACTTTCCCTAGCCAAGCTTTTGATTAAACATAAAAATATCCAGTGAAAGGTGAGGCCACGGTGTTACTCTTCTCTCGTCTCGCGTCTTCTTTTAGATCGCAAACATCGAGGTAAAATTGCATGTTAACATCAACTCAAAAATAACACGTACGCATGTGATTAATTTTTCAATGTACAGTACCATCATTGGCTCCTACCGGTGCCTCCGCATCCATGGATCTCGATACTGTCACCTTATCGTGGCGCCCAGTTCCACCAGACGGCTTGAATGGCAAACTGACGGGGTATACAATTCAGATCCAGGCGTCCGGTATTTCTATCTACGTTGGGCGGTGTTATTCATCTCTCAAGCTTAAAAGTGCAAATTTCTCGGCCGATACTTGCTTTCAAATTGCTGCTGTTACCAAAGCGGGGCTTGGAAAAGTGACAGATTGTGTTGAAGTCAGTGTGGGTGAGTCACCTACAACTTTATCACAAATGAGTTTATAGTTGCTGGTGTGCTGTTTGGCTACTCTGTCCGAAAACTTTCAAATGTGTCATCACTAAGTATTGGACGTTAACACTTTAAATTAGGCAAATTTAACTTACTTGCGAGAGTTTCTCCCTCTTGGTCTCCAGAAAAATAGTGCACTGTAGTATTCATTACGAGAAGGGGTCTGTTTACATCTGAATCTTAGACCTGCATTATGCTGCTGTTTCCGGTAATGATTTTGATGTTGACGTGACGTTGACGTTGACGTTGAAGTTTGATGCTGATGCTGATGATAATGATGATGATGATGATGCCAGTTGTCAGCACTTGCTTTGATCATCTTTTCCGACTTTTTTAGATCTAATATCACTTCTTTAGTTAAATGACAAAGTTTTTTTGTTTGTTTTCAGCACCCGACACCAACCCACTCACAGTAACCGCTTCCAAGGAAACGAGTTTGTCATCGATAAAGGTCACTTGGTTACACCCCGCAAAAGACGTTCTGGGAACACTTTTACGTGGTTATTACATAACATACCAAGAGCTCCGTCAGGGCGGTGAGCTAATACCCGAAGAAGAGGCTAAACCAGCTAAGAGGATTGAAGTTTGTGCTGATTACAATGAAATAATCCTGGAAGATCTGTCCTCGTACACAATGTACAAGATCGAGGTGGCACCGATCACGTCAAATGGAGAGGGAAATAGCAGTGAACCCGTCTACGGAGGTAATAAATAACAACGTCTATCACAGAGTGTGAACTAGCCTTGTCTGTTGAAAATAACTCGTAGTTGTTGGATAGAATGCCGTTTAACACAGTGCCGTAAAATGAAAACCAAACAATTAGTTCGGATCGAGTCGCCATTGCAAAATACCGTGCAAATTCTGATCACAATCAGTTGTCTTTTTTTAGGGCAGCACCGTTTGATGAACAAGACTGATAGCCGTCACCAATAATAGTCAACAAACTATAAATGGTCTTTAAGGCGGCTGACAGAGAGCAATGAGATTGGACATCAAACAATTACTAAAGGAGGCTGCGTGACCCAGTGGTTAGGGCGTTGGATTTGCATGCGGCTGTTCCGGGTTCAAATCCCGCTCTGAACGCTAAGTCGATTTGTCTTCGGTGGTCCCGAATTCAACTTTCGTGATCGGAAATTCAACTTCGGTTCCGAATGCAACTCCACCAGCGTTATAAATAACCAACTGGTTGCCTCTATCCAGATGGGCTCCTTAACGCGGTTCAGTTTATTTGAGTTGTTGCTTTGCATGCACGGCCCCAGAAGTTAGAAGCTTTAAATATCACTGTGTATAATTAAAGGTTCTTTAACTTTACTTTACTTTTACTTGAAATTAGCAGCAGCTATTGTTACCTCAAGAATACTGTTATTAAACTAATATAGTATGCTCGTCCGGGAAGTACAATTGTTAGTGACACCTCATGGAGAAGAGTGATGTCTCTGTGATGAGTAATTATTTTTACTTTAGAAATGAACGTAAACTATCGCACTTGGACTCGTTTTGAAAAAGAGGCTGAAGCGAACTGGGATATGGCCAGGCTGTTTTCGGTTAGGTCAGTAGTTGATATGGGACTACTATTAACTGTTTTCTCTCCAGAAACCTGCCGATGTAAGGAGTACCTACGTGTGTCCCTCATTTCCAATGGCTTAGATACAAACGGAAACAACTCACTTACCCAAACCATCAGAGATATGGTGACGAGCACTTGTGGTCGCTGCAAAGGAAACGTTGATGGTGATAAAACGAAGTTAATCTCTGCTACTAGCAACCAGACCACTGAATCACCAGTCTCGTTTCCAGTTGCAATGACGAGATCTTTTGGTGACACAGCCTATACCAAGTTTGTGCCAATCATATCCGTCCCCGGTGTGGTTGTTTTGAGGCGTAAGGGTTCAAAGAATTCTTTCTTCACAAGGCGCACTGCTAATTCCGTGTTCGATGCTTGGCCTGTGTTCCTGTTGACATTGTTAACAGCACTTCTTGCAGGAATTATCGTTTGGTTTCTGGTAAGCGCTGCATGCTACCTTTGCTACTCTTTGGAATGTCTTTGCTTTTTTGCGATCCGCTCTCAATCTTTACATTGTTGGAGAATTCGTGAGATTCGTTATGATGTGATAGACGGTAAATAAACCTCTCCGTGACTGACTATTGGAAGCGAGGTGGTGCAGTAGTTTATTCATCATCAAACATTCGATCTGTAAGCCATGCGTGTGCTGTCGCGTTGTTTTTGAGCTTTGACTGAATAGCCGGACTTATGCTTCACCTCTTCGTTCTTCACTCATTTTATGGGCTCCGGCGACATAGTGCTGGGGTAACTTTATAACGACGTGCCATGCCAACCTTGTTACAGTTATACATTAGCTGAATTCTGCGCTCGATCTGATTGGTCATTGCCTATAATCTATTAGAGTTAGAGACCCATAAATATTGTCATTGTTGGCATTTCTCATTTTCATGGCATAAAAGAAAGAAATACCATTCTGCAGTTGGTTTAGCAATAGATTGCAGAAGACGTCAAAATGTGATTATAACACTGTCTTACTGCGCCACTGTTTTTCAATGTTCTTCAGCGCCACATTTTGGTGTCCTCTGTCATCTTCTGTTACGCAGATACACAGCAAAATGGAATCTCATTTGTCAAACTGTATGATAGTTAATCAGAAGAAGCGAGAGTTTGTGAATATCAGAAATTTGACAATCGTGCTCATGACTAATCTCCTTTCTGAATTCGCAGCCGCAAAATGTTAAGGGTAAGGTTAATCGTTCATGGGGATTCAGCAAAGATGTCACATGCTTACTGGGCGCCAATGATTCCCCCTTTTATTATTCCTTCCAGGACTCTAAGAGTAATGAAGAGCAGTTTCCACGCAGTTTCTTAAAGGGGGCTGGCGAAGGCTTCTGGTGGTCTTTCGTTTCCATGACTACGGTTGGGTGAGTCAATTATGAAGTTACAATTTCACTTGCTGTCACATTCAGTTCCTGTTCTAGCGGATGCCCATCGAACGAAGCCAACAAAATCCTGTGCGTCGCTGGGTTTTCAATTACTGTCGCTACTGAGACGTTCATGAGGCTGTTGCACACCAAGGCAGTTTCTCACACCTCAGTTTAAGAATTTCATTGCATTAGTTCTTGAAAATGGAACGCTAGGCTCAGAGCTGCAAAAAGCAACTGATTATTCACACTGAAGGGACCATGCAATGGCTCGTTTTCGTAAAGACTCGACACACATGACGTGCATAAATATGTACTCTACTTTGACAGGTACGGTGACCGTTGTCCCCAATCCATCCTAGCCAAGATATTTGCGATGGTCTGGTTCTTAATCGGATTAATCATATTTGCTGTTTTCATGGGATCCCTGACAACAACCCTAACTCTCACAGTAGTTTCGACTGGTGTTCCTGTGAAGGATGACGGAAAGGTAATAAGGGTGACATGACACGAGTTGTTATATTCTCCTGTCGCTCCGTCAATAGACCATTTCCGAATTGCTGTTTGCCTCGGTTCCAAAACGAGTCCTGGTGCACAACCATTCAAATGCAAATGAGTTTTCTATTTTCATGCAAATCAAACTCATTATCATTTGAATGGTTTAGCACCAAGACTCGCTTTGAAACAGAGGCAAACAGCAATTCGGAAATGGCCTATTCACCGTTGAAATTGTGATAATCAGCAAACAGGCAAAAAGTAAGACGTTCTTACTTCCAATACCACTCAGAACGGATTACTTCACTATACTGTTTGTTGTCCATTGTATTTCGGCCAATTACTGTCTCCTCGTTTTGTTATTTGTGTGAGTGTTTGTTTTTGTGTCTTTTGTTTTACGTGGACCGTGTCCGTTGCACGAAGTAATAGCTAAAATCGCGGTCTTTGCTTCCCCTGTATTTGGTGATATTAATTTGCGTTTCCACGTGAACGACGCTTGCACTTGTGTTTGCACGATACCGCTGTTTCAAAATCCAATCGTTTCACTACCCGAATTGACCTCACTGAGTTTCTACCTAGGTGGCAGTGGTTTCCGGTTCTTCTGAATACCTGGTAGCAGTTAACAAATTTAGACAGAAAGTGAGTCTCGGTAAGTCTCGTGATTTTAACGACAGCTGCGCAAGCGTTGAAAAGTTCAGTTAAGTGCTTTTTATTCACATTCTGCCCAGGCTCCGAAAAAGGCGGGTGCAGAGGGAGCCACGGAAGGGGAATAAAGGCCCCGGGGTGGCGGGGGGAATGGCAGAAACCCGACCGGATGAACGAAGCGAAGACTGAAGGGGGGGAAACAGGAGGGTCACGTGACCGCCGGGGCAAGAGGGGAGGGTCAATTAATGAATTCCTGGAAGGGTTCCCTTTCCTTGTTGGTGTCCCTAAGTAAAGAAAAGGCGACCATGTTGGTGTCCCAAATTAATCCCCCTGGAATTCAATTCTCTTCTTATGCAACATGTTTGTTTGTTTGTTTGCTTGATTGTTTTTCGGCTAAAAACATGGCGACTGATCACGTGAGAGAACAGGCTCTACTTTGTTTGATATGAGAAACAGGCGAAAGCCTTTTACCCAATAACTACCATCTTAACATCACTCTGAACAAGGGCTAGAGGTTCAAATATCTGCTTAGTTTTGACCGATCTTGCTCATTCCGGTGACCAATTTACCTTGACAACCCAGTCGATAGCAAATTTCAGTGTTTCTCTCCCCACCAATGCAACACCGCAGTTTCTTTAGAATGTCATTCGCAGCAATCACGAAACGTAGTGCTCCAAAAAATTTGACATCATCACAAAACGCAACGGTACAATAGTAAACAACCGTTCACCGAAGTGGAGTTGGCTACTGGTGGGTATGGATGGACATGTGCCTGACACTATGCAAGATCAGGTTAACTTGCATTTGTAAACAACGTTGCACCGGTAAAAAATAAAGCTTTACCTGTAAAAACTGCCAAACCGCATTTTGTCTCCCTCTTTGTGGTAATAAGAAATGCTTCTCCGTTTAGTTGTAAAATCTCTTCGTTCGTTACGTTAGCAAACCAGGAGGCCATTTTTCTCGTAATTTACACGAGCTTCGCGAATTGCCTGGAGGTTCATAGCTTTGAATATCTCATATTTCAGTAGCCAATCGCAGCGTACCAACAGCGCAATCCACTGTTTTAGTGTATACGATATCACTTCAGAGGTGGGCCTGGGCTCAAATCCCAGAGATGACGTCATGATGGGCTGAGTTTGTGTTGTTTTTCGACGCTGCTCCGAGGGTTTTTCTCCGGATGCTCCCGTCTTCCTCTAAAAACCAGAATGCAGTTGGTTCGGGGATCTCTTGAGGGTTGTCCAATGCAGCTGCATAATGATATTCATCGGAATTTGTCTAGATGGCACAAGCTGCTCCCCTTAACCTAATCCCTACCCTAATCCAAACAGTTTTGTGGTACATGAAGTTCTTAGATTAAGTGGACAATTTGTGACATCCCTGAAATTTAATATGAATCTCATTATGTAGCTATATTGGACAAGTATGTCTCCCTTTTATTAATATGAATAAAGTATTAAACTTGTTACGGTAACTATTTCTTGTGGATTCACCTTAGGTTCCACCTTTCCCAGTCTAAGCTCAATGGTGGAAGCTTTGCGAAGCGGTAACATTAGTTCCGTTTTGCTAGACATGTACATTCCAGTGAAGAGAAAAGACTTGTTCAACGAATCATGGTTTGAGGTCAGTGAATTTCTCGAAGCAAAAATTGATCACGGCGTATTGCTTCGGGGAGACGCTGTCAAGTTAGCGCGGACGATAAAGGCGTCAATTGCCGAAAACAACATTCAGAGTAATTATTTGAAAATTGAACCAGTGGAGAGCTCTGGATCCGAGGTGAGATATAGCCAGATTCGAATTTCTCATTACAACAGCCATTGATTTTAAAGTACTGGGCTTATGAGAGCCCCAATGGCAATCGACTGAACGATGCATCACTAACTTGAAATTATTGGTTTAACTGTAACTGAAAATGCTGCAAGATGTCTTCAAGTCAGTTGAGGCTTAAAACTATTGATATACTGAGCCTATTTGTTGTCTGCTATTGTTACGGATGGCACTGCAGGATGCAGCTGAAAAAATTTTTGCAATTTTCAAGTTCTCGCACGGTAGCCCCGTCTTAAGCCGAAGTGGCCAAAAATTTCCTATGGACAACTCTTCCCGAATAAAATCATTTGATATCTTCGAGTTATATTTGCAGGAGTAAATCCTGAAGCTAAAATGGAAAAATGTTTGTACAGCTTTGACGAGAAAACACCAAAACTCCCATTACATGGCCCCTTTAACACTATTTCTACGAAATTGCCGAGATTCTTTTTGAAGCCACAGTCACAATCTCGCCCCCAGAGCCTACGTTACCCTTATCCAGCGGAACGGGCAACGGACGCTCTGGAAGAATCCAAGACCGGAACCACCAAATCCTGGTTCCGGTTTGCAGTTGCGCCTGCGTGGAATCATGTGAAAAACAATTTATACGTTTGAATTTTGTTCACGCACGAATGACACAAGTGATAGCAATTTTTTCCCTGTAATTTCGTGGAAGTTGTAAACTTTGCACTTCACGCAAACAACTTCCAGTATCTTTGTTCTTTGTTTTCACCAACCAATTAGAATCGGCCCTGTTTTGGAGTAGTCAGAGGTTAGTGATCCCTGGTGCTGACCAAAGGGATTGCAGCCTCTGGGAACGAGATTGCCACAGTCAGAGCATTCGCCTAGATACCGTGAGCTAATCGTCTTTTCTTTTTTTAAATAAGAAGTATATATAATGAACCACTGAAAGCGTGACATCCAATCCAAATTGTTTGTTTAAGACTAGGGCCTTTAAAAAGGTAGTAGCAGCTTAGTCAGTGCACATGCGTTTTCCTTGTGCACTGAGAGTCCTACTGAGAGAACAATTCAGATTCCTCAAACGTGGAACAGAGCGGTTTTTCAAAACCAAAACCCAAAGTAATTAAGGAGCCAATCACGTTCTGCCATGGACTACAAATTAAAGTCATTCACGAATAGGTTTTACTTGCCAATGAGAACGCGATCGGAAGCAAATAAAAGCAGCAGGCGCCAAGAGCGGAACAGCGACTAGAGTGACGAAGTCACAGTTGTTTTTAGTTTTGAATCTGATTGGTTGAAAAGTTTGCGCGAGTTGTTTGATCCAATCATAGAACAATGTTACTTTCGACACTCAATTAAGAAACTGCTCTAACATACAATGAGTATTCATAATCCACTTTTGTCCGGAGAGACTCTTATGCCGTTTTGAGATCGGAAAACGTCAGGCTTAATGTATTATGCACTGTGATGACCTGTTTGTAGGCAAGCCCTTTAAACCGTATTTCTCGTCATGGTTTTGAAACCTTTTTCTGGTTTTATTCTACCTCAGGAGGGCGGACCGACCTCTACGGTTTTCTTTGAACCCAGAAGTCCTTACTACGTCAATACCATGATCATTTGTTCAGGATTGCTGACAATTGCGACTCTCTGTGGGCTGATCTACCAGAAGTTCTTTTATAAACGTTTTATCGAGAACATCGACGACGCAGGTAAGTAATGGTGCATTCTTTGAAACTATTCCGGGATAAGAATACACGGAATGTTGGCTTTATTCATCGGCCAAGTGACGGAACGTAGTGGGGACTTAACGCGGCCATATCCCGGATTTAAGAACGCGTTTTCCCGGGGACGGGAAAATTAACCAAATGACTGTTTGACCGGGGACATTGAGAGCGGTGATTTAATAGATTGCGGTAACAGAAGCTGGGACAGCAAGGCGGACTTAACATGAAAGAACTGAACTTGTTAGTAAGTCGAAAAGCTAAGAAAGGTTTTGCACTTAGACTCGCTTTGAAAAAGAGGCTGAAATGAACTCGGAAATGGAATATTGATACTAAGGTTAAAGTGATTATCGCAGTTAATGGAGCAACTTAAGCAGTTGCAAGAAAAGAAGCCGCCATGAGCTACGATGATCATTTTAACTTCGTATCATTTCATACCAGCCGTTCAAATATGTGAGATTTCACGTATTCTCGAATGAATGTATAATTCATGAGGGAAATTATGGGACCTTTTTTTCCTTTTTGTAAGCAGCATCTCGAGTAACGTGATTTTTTGTTGGAACGGAGGGGCTGGGGGGGGTGTGCGCTCTCGCCGCAATTTCTTCGGCCCCCTCTTTCTGGATTTTCTGCATCCGCCCCTGTAATTGATTGATCAATCAGCAATGTTTACATGTTACAGAACCATGCCGCTGTGGTGAGACGAAGAGAGCTATCAACGTAACGGTCGAAACTTTTCATGACAACATTTCCAAGACTTACCACAAACTGCGCAAGAAACATAGAGCAGAACGTCTCAGCTACCTGATAAAAGCGAGAGCAGCTTCAAGAACGAAAGCGCAACATGGGCATTGTTAACGGAAGAAGCGGATGCTCGGCTGCTTTACAGTCTTTATTTACCTAAACATCCTCTAGTAAACGAGTTTTTTTTTTCCTAGAATTACCAGCACTTTGGAGC
This sequence comes from Astreopora myriophthalma, assembly GCA_014634185.1. NCBI lineage: Eukaryota > Metazoa > Cnidaria > Anthozoa > Scleractinia > Acroporidae > Astreopora > Astreopora myriophthalma. The sequence continues at coordinate 749,463 of BLFK01000908.1, forward strand.
ACTTAAATATCTTTTCACTTTTGCAGGAAACTGTAATCTCAGCCCGGCACTTTACGCCTTGAAGATAATTGAGAAGGGAGAGGCAGCTTCTAGTCTGTTAGGGCTGGTTTACACGAACAATGCACGAGCAACATAAGCAAACGCAGTAGCGGTTTGATCATTAGCATCTTTAGTAAAAACAAGAGACATTAAATAAAAACAACTTAATGCGTCCGGCTGCGTAAATTGCTTGTGCTTATGTTTGTTTCGTACGTGTAAACCAGTCCTTAGAGAACGGAGAGCTCCCTTAAATCCTCTCTCTCCTTACAGGAAAAAAGATGGGTATTGAAAATAGGAGGAGAAGCTGTCAGGTGGATCTAAAGAAATGAACGGGTTGTATATAAAGTGGGAATTAAGAAAGGGATGCGTAAGTGAACGGAACGTTGGATTCAGCCCCAAAAGCACACGGATTGCCGAAGTCTGCGATAAATTCAGCGGGTTCGCGGATTTGAAGTATACCGTGGATCGCGGATCAACTAAAAATTCGAACCCGGATTCCGGACTCTGTCTGTCAACAAGATAGGATTGGGGATGTGGTCGTTAATTTTCGGTCGGCCTTAGTCAGTACTGATGTAATTATTTTGGTAACCTGGGGCCCATGACCAGGGGCTTAACTCTCCCATAGAAGCCCTATGAGTCAGCCCTTGCGCGCATCTTTTTATTTCTAGAACGTCGCGGGTTTCTCGGATTCGCGCGCACTGTTTTAAACGTCACACAAAGCAAAAGCAAAGCTTGACTCAAGGATACAGTGCATTTGAAGTTCCCTACACATGGACTTCTCTCTGGACTTATTTTAAAGTAGTGCAGATACCGATTTGAGCGAAACATGCTAACCTCGGACCAAAAAATAGCACGAATCGATGCATTTATATACTGACTTCTATTCACCCTCTACGTGCCGGAAGGTTCTAAAATTTAGCATCAGCTGAGTTGATATGGAAATCGGCCTCTGCAAAGAGAATCGGGAGGTGAATTGATTCATCTTTGCAAAAGGCTGGGACCACTGGAAACGTCAGCTTTTGATCATGAATGGGTAGCTTAATTCAGCAACCACGTCGGCAACGGCAACTAGAACTTCGCTTAAAATATAACTTGGCGTCATTACAATGACTTCGCAATCATTTCAACTCCTTCTGTATGTAAAATTGTGTCTGTTATCCAAGAGCGAAACTGGTGTGAACATCGTTTACGTTTGGAGAGACTCGATGAGATAACGTTTGTGGTTTTCGAGCTCTTTGGTCATGACATGGGGCTCATTTCCTGTAGCATAATTACAGTCGTTTACTTGACTCGTGCGAAAACAAATACATCAAGATGATTAGCCTCGCACGTGCAAAGCAATTAACATGCAGAAAAGCTCCATGCACAGCGTTCAAGGCACGTGCAGCGTGCTTGTTTTGCTCATTAACCTTTTGTTTTGAGGTGTTTTTTTTCCATTCAGTCCTATTATGCATCAGTTATGTTTTCGGTTTTGTGTGTGTGTGAGTATGAGTGATTCCACTTCACAAAGAGGGGTTATTCTTTAACTATTGTTATCAAACGATTATGGAGTTAATCCGCTGCGTTGTCACGGATAACTTTTCACTTGAGAACAAAGAGAAAGAACTAACTCAAACATGATGACAGAGGGGACGTCGTTTTGGGATATCTATCCTGTAGATAAGAAAGGTATGCTTTCGTTAGTTACTTACTACTTCGTTAGTTACACCGTTAAAGCATTTTTAAGCTAGTCATGGTCATGGTAACTGAGTTCCAGCGTCAGATGCGGCTTCGTTTTATTCCATCGTATAATACCTGCTCGCGTGAATCTGATCATAGCACCCATCCGGTTTGTTTCTTTACTGATTTTGCGTATATTTACATGACCAAACTTCGTTCTCTTTTATTCAACGTTGTCCGTTTGGCTCTATCTTTTTCACCTTCGCCCAGGCATGGCAAGTGTTCGCCCCACGCCATCAAGTGGGGAACGCGAGAGGGGCGCGCGCATGTGATGCTGTTTTGATGACTATATTGGTGATCGTTGTGTTCCTAAAATGTAGTCATTTGTCTTCCACGTGGTACGTAATGGTTCGGCGTTTACACAACAGATGAAAATGCATCGTTTTCAAAACGCCCATGGTATTTTTCAGTCGGTTAAAAGGGCTCTCCACCCGAAAGGACCCATACACTAATTGCCGTGCTCGAGAAACAAGATATTTTCAGCAGTAGAACCGTTCTATTTCCTGCTTACATAAGGCTGCGTGCAGACGGGCGCAACAACTCCCAACACTGTAGGTCCAAGAATTTTGTTACGATCAAATGTATGTTTAACACGGGCAAAAATGTGAGTGCGACGGTTATATGAATAGTCAGCATACAAAAATTATAGACATAATCCAACTGAGAAATAATTTAATTTACGTGTTCAATTCACGAGTTTGCTCACAGAGTACTTTGATCTTTCTTAGTTTGAACACCGTTCAGTTGAGCAAACTGGATTAAGCACGCAAATATTTGGAAACCGTAAACTAGCAGTTTTAACTGACGTTTCCGTGGACGTCACCGTAGTAGATGCTAAGGTCCCTAAAGTTCCTAACATTGCAGCTCAAACAACAACAATTATAACAGAGCAAGTAAATTCCCAATGATGAACGCTGATGACGTCAGCAAATTAACAAATGCCTCGCGGAAAAAAAATCCCGCGAGTGACTTCAGCAGTTTGTATTTATATAAAACTGGGGAGAACTTCCGCAAAAAGTTAAATTAAACATGGCAACAAACGAACCAGCTGATGAGGGAAATCTGCGTACTTTTTCTTTGGGACTGGAGTTTTTAACTCCGCGAGTAGATTTCAGCTCTTGTCGAAAGCGTTCGACGCCGTACATCACAATCTTTTATTGTCTAAACTTGCAGCAGTCATGGCTGTTAATTGGTTCAAATCGTACCTTTTCAGCAGGAAACAAAGAACTGCCATAGCCAATTCTTTGTTATCAACCAACTAACGGGGTTACACAATGATACGACGAACGAACGAACAGAAACAAAATGCGAACTTGTTATGTTGTCAAAACTATCACTGCTAACTGGAATATTAACTACTCGTGGTCCTCCCAACGGAGAGACCCTAATTACGACTTATTCTTCTGCTCTTTCTTCTTTCCAACAATAGATCTATCACGGACTGGAAGTAATACATATTAATTTACTCCCACGTGGCATATTGGTACACAAGGGCAGTTGCGCATGCGCATAATAAATGCCTAAAGAAAAATATGCAGAAGCGGGAGCGGTACCTCTGGACATTTAAGCCTGAGCGGTGTACCATGACGAGTCTCCCCGAGATTTCGGCCCGCGGATCGCTTATACTTGCTACTTTCTGATACCTATCCCCGATAGGCAGTGAGGGAGAGAAATGTCGGCCCCTAGACCATACGTGACAGATCCCTTACGTACTCGCAGCTCAACTCCTTCTGCTTTATACTATGATTTGGAGCGATATATATTTGCGACTATAGTTGTCATGTCTTCCATATGGTAAGGGTATTTTTTGGTACTAATTTGTAATACACGGAGTTGGTGCATGCGCATTAGCTAAGCATGACAAAACAGCAAAAGGAACCACGCATTTTCCGCTAAAACTTTAAAACGCTGTCGCTTTTTCAGACATATTTTGTTTTGTTTAATTGTTTGAATTCCGCGCGAACAAACGAGGACAATAATTTAGCGCCTACAATGACATTAACGTGTCTGGTTGGACAGGGGATGGACAAAAGAACTAACAAGTTATTCAAAAAGAGCAATAGCTCCCAATGAACTAGTGTTAAAAGTTAGAAAATGTTTGGTGCCTTTAGGGACTCTCCCGGACATTGATTGGTTAAAACTGTTTCTTTTTTAGCCGTTATATTCCCATAAGCATCTGTTCAAAAAGGTTGTTGTGAAAGAACAGCAACATGTAAACTCGCTATGGTGATGTAGAACGTCCACATTTCGTTTCGTTTTGTTTTCCTTTAGTTGAGTTTATTCCGCTGTTAAAAATACAGTTTAGTCGATTTCTGAGTTAAATGCATATAGTTTACTTTATGAGTCTTGAGCAGGGAATATGCGCTGTAGCGGGTGATTGCATTTAGCGGACTTTAGTGTAAGAAAGCGAAATAAATAAGGGTGTAGCATAGACTTCAAAACAGTCGCTTTTTTCCTCTTTCGGGACTATTCGAGAAAAGGAGTGCTTGGCACATTTCTGAACCATGTTCCGATTTGGGACGTGTTCGGAATACTCGTTCTTTTAGAAAACCTTATGCTACTGTTCTCTAAATCCTAAACCGGAATAGGAATAAATAGAAAAATCCCAAAAGAAAAAAGTCCGCATCTAATCCTCTTTTTGTTTAGAGGAGCGTGTTTGTCCAACACCTAACAATAAAGCTTTGCCCAGTTATCCCAGAGGTCATCAACGTCTTCAAAAATGTACGCCCTCGTTAGTTCTTCTAAAAGATCCTTTTCATCGAAATTTTTCATGCTTCTGTATTCAATCTCGTGTGCTTTTGGTCTAGGAATTTTCTGTTTCCTGACTGCGAATACTAGATCATGATCACTAACTCCAAGATGCAAGTTGCCGCTGGAGACGAAACGTTCTGGGTGACTGGTCAGAATTGCATCTATCAATGATTGGCTTTTCTCTGTAACTCTCGTCGGTTCGGTAATTTGATTGAATAAACAAAACCTGTCGCACAAATCCTTAAGTGACTTGTTTTCGCTTCTTCCTTCATCTTCATTAACAAGCATGTCCAAGTTATAATCCCCTATTAAAATTATCTCCTGTCGGCACTTAAACATCAATTCAATTGCAGAATTAAGCGAATATATAAATTCTGCAGGCTTGCTAACTTTTTCGCATCTATAACATGCACAGACAGTGAAACGGCACTTTCTGGAATCCATAACATCCAAACATATTGCCTCAACCGACTCCGGCTCCAATTTGCGCCGCCTATAGGCAGACAACTCCCCCCGTATGAACGCCATAAATCCACCTGCTCCTTTTTTCCGATCTCGTCGTACAATCCGATATCCTGGGCGACAAAGTAAACTGGAGGAATGCATTCCGTCCAGCTTAGTTTCGCCAATGAATAGAATATCAAACATATTCCGGTTTAACATTTCTTTAACCTCATCAAGCTTGTTTTGAATGGAATTGATATTCAAATGAGCGATTTTAATGTTGGACTTATAGTAGCTGCTTATGTTCCCTGCAAACCATTCCAAAGAGTCAGGTATCGAGTCATCGTCACTCATAACACTCAGTATTTCTTCGTTCAACGAATCCTCAAAGAAGCTGTCTGTGAACTGAGGCATACAGCAGGTAAAACAAATTAATTTATATGCGGAATACTTATGTCTTAGAGCTAAAATTAACTTTACTTTCTTGAGTTAAGTTAGTAACGTGATGGAGATGTGAGAAACTCAGCATTTCGAGAAGACGATATTAAATATATTTTATACGGGCAAAGTAGGGAATTCTTCCATTTTGGCTGAAAATTTCTCCAGGTTTTTTGCCAGCCGAGGGATGTTAAGTTTTGGCGCCAAGTTTGCGTCTTGTCTATCGGTCACGGGTCGCAGTTTCACAGTGTGAACCGCAAATTTAAGACCATAATTGAAGTCTGCAAATGATGATAAGCCCTTGAAAATCTGAAGTCAAGACTTGCCATACTTGGTCTTCAGCGAGACTTCTAACGGTTATAGCGATTCGTCGATACAGTGGTCCGAGGTTAGTAACACGGGTTTTATGCCTACTTATTAAACAAGTCCCGACCTTTTGTGGCAGTGATATCTTCACTTAAGATTCATTTGAAATTATCCTTCCAACATTGTGTTTGTTACTTTTTACAAGTTGATACTCTAAAATAAGTTTGATCTCCTCAAAACTAGAGACAGATACCATATCATCACTTTGAGCTGTTCTTTCTATTTTCGACACCATACTTGACGCAAAAGAGGGCATTGATACGATTGCGATACGCACTCATACGGAACAGGATTTAAGGATAGCTTTGCCTTTACGTAAACAAGTAGCTAAGTTTGAGCACTACAACTCGTGGTAGCAGTTTCTCTGCATTGTTCGTTCTTCTCAAAAGTTCTTATACTGTTCCAGGCATTGCAATAATAGGTCCAATTATTCGGCTGGTTTATTTCTCCAAGTCGATTACAGAGTAGAGTATCGCCGAAAATGTCTCCTCTAGAAGTTTTGATTCTTTGTACTGCACCCTGGTGAGTTAAACAAAAGATTCCAGTTTATTCTAAGACGAGACAATTATTCTTAAGGACGGCCCATCTAAACAAAGTTTTGCTTGACTTTGACAGTTCCTCTTGAAAAGATTTATCGTTTGAAAGAAAATTAATTAGATGATTCAAATTTCAACGTCAACTTAAATTTGAATGAGAGTGCTCTTTTTATGATTTTACTTACTGCCGCAATTTTATTATCTTTAAAGAACATATTTAGCCCTGAGAGAAAACGATTCGGTTCTTTCTGTGAAATCGTAACATGGTAAAACGTTGCCCGCAGACCCGGAAATTAGAATAACCCTGTGTCCAATAACTAAGTGCAACACAGAATACACGGTTGTGAATCAATAGTTTTTGTTTGAAAAGCCACCTTAAGATTCAATCCACGTACTCAAAATTAAAACACATTCTCTTTTAAGACGCCATTTATTAATGACAAAAGCCTTTGATCAGTTTTATCCGGTTAAAATTGTTAACTTTTTACCTCTAAGTCCGCTTTCAACACCTGGAAGACATGTTATTTTAACGGAGAAGATGCATGTTTTTCTATATAAAATCAATTATCATCAGCCCTATGCAAATTCAGTTCAATGTTTATGTTTCCGTCGTTTGACCCCCATTTCCTAGGAGCGTTTCAAACAATTACCTCCGACGCGTAACCTGATTGGTTGCTAAGCGTCTTTTAATGTATTTACTGAATCCATAACATTGCAGGGAATATGATCAATTATAAAAATTAGTAAACGAAACCCCATTCACTCTTTGTGGAATAACTTACAAAAAGCAGATATTGCATAAGTAATTTACTTACGACAAGAGAGGATAATGGACAGCAATAAGCATAAATCTGCAAATAGCATAAATCTGCACCGTTTAATTATTTTACAGATTTAAATAAGCCAGAATTAAGGTTTGCGGACTTCTCTGGAAACCGACTTCCGGTGTCCATAAGTAACTTAAGTTAAGTTTACATATCCCAGCAAACGCCATAAGACTCCCTCTGTCCTATTATCGTCTCTTGCGTACGATTATGTTAGAGGTGATGAAGGGGTCAATTTTAGCTATAGCACATAGCATGTTGTAGCTATTGTTTTTCTGCATGAAAACAATAGCTACCCTTGTAAAATACATGTGTAAACGTCAGTGTTATTAAATCAACCCAAGGTCTGGGGAAACTCGAAATGGCAGGGTAAAAACGAACTCAAGAACACCATCCTTGGCTTCTAAGGATGACATCCTTTTTGGATCTATAAAAGCACCCCTACTCTTTAGCTGAGTTCCATATATAGCAACCACAGCGTCCGGACGACTTCTAAAGTTTTCGTTGGAGGGCTTTTTTGGATTGGCTCAGGGAATCATGACTTGAAGGGGTTTTGCTCGTGCGTAAAGATCATTTGCTGTCTTGTTAATCATTCTTTCAGTCAGGCCGTTCAAATGGATGGGGACATGCATTGTTTGTTACCACCAGACAGAAATGGTGACCATGACGAGGATTTGCCCCTGTTTCCTATGAGTCGTACGTTGAATCGGAGACAGCGAGCACAAGATTTGAGTCACCTGTCGCTCAGTTCAGCTGGAAGTTTCATTGGTGTTGCAGCTGTTGATGAAAGTCATGACGTAAAGGTAGACGTAGTTGTATGGTGTCACCCTCAAAGCTTTGTCAGGTTTCATGAGATGTAGGACTGGTTAAAAACGATTCGCGTCCATACATGACTGCAGTTGTTCAAAGTCAAGACAGGTTATCCAGCGTGTAGAATATTTTCCTAGTTTACGTCTACCTCCGTAATTGCCTATGCGGCCTACATAGAATCCACCACGGTTACATGCAATCGATTTTATTTAGAGAGAGTGACGCTTGACAGTTTCAACAACTGATAGACATGTCATCTTAGGGCGCTTTCCATTTGACAGGACTGACCGGCCAGACCGGGCATTTGGAAAGGCTAACTCTAAAACGCCTTCAAAAAGCACACTTCGAGGATGGTATATACTCCTCTAGAAGAATGTGAGGGAATATCATGCGACTGTTCCTTCAAATTGTTGCATTTTCTTTGCAAACTAACCGGTCTGGCCGGGCAGTTCTGACTAAGGGAAAGTGCCTTTGGTGTCTCTAGATGATCGGGGACACTGCGGATTGAATTTGAATTTGCAAATGTTGGTTTTTGAGGAGGGGGAAAAGCGAAGTACCCGGAGCAAAAACTCTGGAGCAGAGTACAAAACCAACCACGAACTCAACTCACATACAGGATCGATTTGAACCAGTGCGATATCGGTGGGAAGCGAGTGCTCTCGCTAATGAACCTTTCCTGCTTTCACGTATGCATGTGATAATGTGAAAATCTTTCCACATATAAAAACTGCCGGATGGTGAGATCTGTAGTGATTTTATGCACTCGATGAACTTCGCCACAGTCTTTGAAAAACTGGGGCCTGACCAATAAGGAGAAGGTCTCCTGGGCTTAATACGATCATATTGCAAAGAGTATTTTAAGGTTAGGGTAGTGATTTTCTTTGTGTTCCCATATTCAAAAGGTACAGCTTTTCGTCTCCAAGGTATTGCAAGAGACGACTCTCGAAAGACTAAAGGATTAAGCAAATAGCAAAAGTCATAATGTTTGGTTCTAGGTTTTAAGCCAGCTGTGTGCAAATCTTCCACGAGTGACCATAACTTGGAAACAATTAAATAATTGCTCTGGCCTCCAGATGACGACTGTTTCTTGTTCTTTTTTTTTAACTCGAAGGATCCCAACAACGAAACACATCCCGACAAACTACAGCAGGCCTCTTGGTCTGGAGACGAGGCTACAGTGCGCAACATGTTGAGCAAGAAAAATGGTAAAGAGTCATATACTTGCCAAATAATCATGAAACTGCATTTTCACAGATCTTTAAACGTGTTTTGGGGTTTTGGGGAGCATGTTGTTGTCGGCGAGAACGTTAACTATCATTGGCCGTTGTTGTTCAGGAGTCGAAAAACCGTAGCTCATCAGTAATAGTTTTTGCCATTTGATTGGTTCCCCTTGGTCACATGTTTGATATCTGGAGCTTTGATAATCTCGACCACTCTTACTACTTTTTTTTAGTTAATGTAAATGCCTTGGACGGCTCAGGAAGAACCGCACTTCACAATGCCATTCTTGGACGTCACGTGAAAATCATGCAATTGCTGTTGGAGTCTGGTGCTGACACTTCAATTTTCGATCGGAGCCAAGATCCACCGCTTCACACTGCCGTTCGGACTGGGAACGAGAAAATTATTCAAGTAGGTTGCGACTTCTTTGGTTACTAGATACTAGTTACCTGTCCGACGCTTTCGAGTGGCCAAACAAGGAACATCACTGCACTGAATAGCTTTTCTGAAGTTTGCGCTGAAGGGAACAGACTTAAGGCGGTGGTCAATCGAATGCTGAAATTCAGGCACCGTGATAGTGATTGGGTGAACAGTTGGTCCAACTGATTTAGGGGCCTTCATTGAGATAAAATTTAAAAGTATTTAATAATATCTCGTTTATTTAGCATCCAATATTTAAATTCCATTCAAAGCTGTGTTTAAAGGCACAGACGACGGTTGATGTCTGTTTCAGGGAGACAAAATTACACCATTCACTACCAGAGTTCTCTTTTCCTTAGGCCCTTCTACGTGGTATTCAAACTAAAACAAATATCAGGGGAAATGGCTCACAGACCGCCCTTCACATTGCCGCTGGGATGAACAATTTGTCCCTCTGCAAAATACTGGTGAGTAAAACACTCGGAAAAAACTTTTGAACATCAACTTACAGAATTTTCAAACCTTCTTGAACAGAAACAGCTGAAGCTTCATCATTTTCTCCACTTAGTACTCAGTTTTAAACGTGAGCTTTTAGAAATAGGTTTGCAACTATTGTTGCAGAAGTCGAGCGAGTTTTTGGCGCACTCTTACTGAAGTCCCCAGTGCTTTTTCAGTGGTCGCATGGTAAGGAAATAGAGGCAGTGCCAAAAGGGCTAGTTGAACTTTCCTCGAGCAAGAATCGATTGGACATTTTGTCGTACCCTGATCGAGAACTTCCTTTGATTTGATCAGTCAAGGTTTTAGGTAAGGTTTATCAAAGTTGGGCGTCTACTTTGACCCAAGGGGAACTGGAGCTGGGGCAGAGGTACACGCCCAATTGATTAATATTCCCTCCTGGAGTGCTTGCTTCATGGCAGTCAATCGCTGTAGGCATGTGGTCGTTGGAAGACTGTAGGGGGCACTCTCTCAGCAAAGCTTCAACAAACAGTCCACCTTTTGTTGCCTTCTGTAAGGTAAAAGACTGATATTTTCCTATATTTTCATCAGATTGAACATGACGCATCACTGGACTGCCGGGACGACGATCAGATGACACCACTGACAAGAGCAGTGGAAAAAGGAGCGTGCGAAGTTGCAGAGTTTTTCCTACAAGATGGTGAGTCTTCGTGAATGTACTATCCACAACTATCAGCAGCTTTCCTCGGGTGAATGTGTAGAGATGGCTGGAATTCCAGTCCACGATGTATTAGTAAAATTGCCGTGGTCTTTAAATATGTGAAGCCCGATAGTTCTCTCTTCATTTTAGGCAAGGTATTAGCTCGCGCATTTGCTTTTGTTTGTTTGTTTGTTTGTTTTTTCTTTTGTCTTGTTTTTTGATCGGTTGTGTTAAGGAGCCCGAGCAATTTATGTAAATCCTGGTACTAAGGCTACAAGACTATTATAGTAAAGACACAAAAATATTTCTTTTCAACAGATGTTGGCCCTTCTTTGTGTTCTTTTAAAAAGGCTTATTGACAGTGAATTGCTCTTAGTCTTTAGCAAATTGCAAGTGTAATTTATACTAATAGCAACAAAGACCTTAAGGCTTTGGTCTGTGTCGTATATCAGAGAACTCAGAGTTTTTGTTTTAAATTTCAAGTTGGTGATTGCTACATTTACCTTCTATTGTTCTGTGCTCCTTGTTCTAGCGAAAGAAATGAAGAAAGACATGATGAAAGATGTACTTGAGAATGTGGATTCAGATGGGAGCACTTTGCTTCACTTAGCAGTTGACAGCGGAAGCCTTAAAGTAAGCACTGATCTATTCTGCGGGTGACTGAATGACATCATTTCCACGGTAAATGAGAAGAGGGTTCAAAGCCTTGTAGATGGATGAAATGAAGAATTTACCAGTTTCAGTAACGCAGGCACATTCCACCAAAATCCAAGTGCTTTTAACAGGAACTGAACCTTCATGGACATTAGTTCTGCTAGGTTCGACTCCGTTTTGGATACCTGGGATTTTTTCTACGTACACACTCGCCATTGGCAGATGCATTGATCATTTTAAATGTTGCTTTCACTAAATGTGGTATCTGACAGGTAGTTCTGACTTAATTTTTTTTATTTAGATGGTTCAACTCTGTCTCGACCAAGGAGCCATTATTCGACAACCAAAGGTAACTAAGTAGCCTGCGAATACTGCCGCCTCTCAATGCTCCTCTCATCCCCCCAGGGACGGATTCAGGAATTTTTGATTGGGGGGGGGGGTCCAAATTACTTTGGTTCAGAAAGGACTGTTGGACTCTTTTGAGGCAAATTACTTCTTCCCTACACGGTTACACCCCCACACCCCCTCCCACCAGACGCGGTTGCACGTTATAATTCTTTGGCCGCTTACCGCTTACTTGGATTCTACTCGTAAAGGATGCACCCTTGGAACATCCTCCTCTTGTGTTTGGTTACAAAGATTGTGCAGATTTCGTCATTTCAGTCTCAAAGTTGTAAGCGTCAGGTCTGATAGGGGGGTTCCGGACCCCCCGGACTCTCCCCCTGGATCCGCCACTGGAATCCCTTGCGGCCGGAAGCGATGAGAGGCGGCTGTATTTGCAGGCTAGTAACTAAGCCACTCTAATTGCCTACTATCGTTATTGAAAATAGAGATAAGTGTGACCACTTTCGTCCTTGTATTGTTACATTCCCTGATCGTAACTGCACAGGTCAGCTTTGCTTTACAGTAATAAATGAACTTTATTTAAGATTTACTCAATTTAGCATCAACTGAAGCACTACTTCGGGACACTCCACATTAAATTTGGTTTGTTTATTTCTTCATTTATTCATTCTTTTGTTTATATATTTATTTGTTAATTAATTTATTTCTTTATTTATTTATCTATTTTTGGAGAGGGGAAAACTAGAGTCCCGGACAAAAGCCTCTCGGAGCAGAGTAGAGAACCAACACATTTCAGGCCGAGTTCGGGAATCGAACTCGAGCCAAGCACATTGGCGTCGAATTCATTTATTGTTTGGTATTTGCAAAGATAGAACAAAGAATATACAAGCGATATTGAAAGTGATTTTTCAGGTCAAATTAGTAATTATGTTTCGCGTTGCAATCAGGGGAATGATCGAAGTACTGCTTTTCACGTGGGATGCGCAGTTGGCGCTCTGGAGATCGTTCAGCTGCTTGCGTCCAAGGATCCCACAATCTGCCGTATCACTTTGATTGACGCTCAAGGTTGGACACCAGTGCACTTGGCTGCAATGAATAATCACTCGGATGTCGTGAAATATCTCCTGGAACAGGTACATGTGAAGTGTTATACAGCACTTTGTTTTTTCAAGTCAGGCCACCTTGATATCTAGCAAGGCTTGCAGGCGTATGACTTAATGAATCAGGGATTTCAGGCACAGCATGAAAAATCTAGAGTATCTTCCTACGTACAAGTGTTAGAGCCACCTCAGAGCCTTCCGGCATAGAAAACTAATTTCTTGGGTATTCAATTCTTAGGGCGCCTCACTAGACTTCCCTGACAATCTGCGCAGGACCCCTCTCTTCTTAGCCGCTGAGATGGGTGGCAAAGAAGCTGTCAAGGTGCTGATTGACAGGGGCGCTGACGTAACGGTTAAAGACGTGGACTTAAGGTCATGTGTCAGGGTTGCTGTAGGGCATGCACCGACTCTGGAGGTGTTACTTGAAGTGAGCGTTATAACCTATTTTATAAGGTTTAGTTCTGTTAGGTCTGAGGGTTTTCGTTTGACAAGTCTTCTGAAACAACCTCTTCACTTTACTAACTCAAACAGTTGATACCAACATTAGACGCACCACACACAAATTCTGTAGAAACTCACCTCTTGATTCATAGGTTGTTGTTAATCAAATATAGCGAGGATATCGATCTCTTTTATCCCACTGAAATGGAGTTAATATGCACCGACCGAGCGCTCTAATCACACTTAGCATCAGGGAGACTCCAGATGAAGACTACTATTTAACAGGTTCATGCAGGAGCCCATTACCCGGAGCTTCCATATCAGTTGTACCCTTGAGTCAACCCTGTCCCGTATCTTTTTATGTTTAGAACTGTGATATCTGCGGGGGTTCTTTAATTTCCCGCGAACATGCGCGATTATTGAAATACTTTCGTGCGGCCTGCAAGTGACGTAAGACAATAGAGACAACAGCTCTCTTATGATTGGCTATTATAAAAACACCTGCGAAAACCGCCGTGGGAGGTACTTCTAAAAATAACAAGATACGGGACAGGGTTGACTCAGATGGTCAGTATGGAAGATGCGGTTTACTTGAAAAGTGCATTCATTGACGCAGAGAAACTTGACCTTTCCCCAATACAGCGATCTGTGTCCAATGAATAGAAAACTTTGTTTTTGCTTTACATTAAGTGTGGCACTGACTTACGTTTAACCAGTTTTTGTAAATCCTTGTCTAGTAGAATTGCGCACCTGGTACAATTGCTTTCTGCCGCTGAAGAGTAACCAGAATATTCTTCCCTTACAGAAAGAGCAAGCCATTCCTCTGATTACTGACAAGGACATCACAGGGTTTGCTCCCGTCCACTATGCTGCGAAACATGGTCATCTGCAGGTACAAATTAACACTGATGAGTTCGTTGCCCTTCCCTCGTCAAGAAAACATATAACATTACAAGAAATATATACTGAGAAGTAGAGAAAACATGTCTATGTACCAGGCATGAATTGGTACAGTGACCCCGCCGTGGACATTCCCCTTCACCCGTGGCAGCATAACATTAATAACTGGCGGTCTTTATCTTCCCAGTGTACTCCATTTAGCCATATGAATTTTTTGAATCTCTGGCCCTCTAAAAATTGGAAGCAAGGTGGTGTGGCGGCGCGAGGGGCATTTCATCAGAATCGAGACCGTATTCGAGTACACGTGGCTATCCCTTTGTTTGCTTAGGCAAGAAAATTGTCCACATTGTATCTAAGGTGTATCGATTGACCGCTTCCAATCCAGGGAAAGTGGCCAGTGCAAGAGCTGAATTAAGGTCGGGACGTGTGGGCCATTCTTCTCTTGTATAAACTAATCTGTCTGAGAACAGAGTCGGCCTCTGTGAATAGCATGACTGATATTCCATTTTACATCAGTTGTCAAAGATAACACCATCCTATTACAGCACATGCAGCGTTTTCACTGACTTATTCAGAGGTATCTTATAACCAACAGAGCATCTTAATGTTCATGAAAAGGAACAAGAACTGCACTACTGTGACATCAGACGGTCTCGACACAGCGCTTCATGGCGCCGCCAGGTAAGTAGCACAATGAAAAACAAAATTTTTAAACGACGACATTACCAGTAAGGTACATCCTTTTGTTACCAGAAGAAAATCCTGCTTGCCTTCACTTAGGTGCATTTTGCCATTTTAATTGCCCTCCTTACTTGTTAAACACAGATATGGCCGTCCAGAAATAGTAGACGCGTTACTCGCTGGTCGCAACATCCGCTCCATCAACGTAAAGAACAGCCAAGGAAAAACAGCCTTGCACTTCGCATGCGCAGAGGGACATGACCGAGTGGTTGAACTTTTACTCAAGCTTGGTGCGTCTGTTGAAAGGTAAGCTAAAAAACTCGGATGCCTGTTGAAAACGTATTTGGAATTGAGTCGAAGTTAAGTAGTACTAGTTTAAAGAAGTTGTTCCGAGTAAAGCTCTGAGAAATGATATTCAAACTCCCATTTGAGCCAGTATGTTTTTGGCTAAAGGTAGATGGGTATATCCCAATCGGTGTAACCTTATTTTCAAGCGCAGCTCATTTGTTTTAGGCCAGATACCTTCCAATGTACTGGTGATTCCCGTGGTCTATTTTTTTCGTTTTGGTAGTGATAACAACAACAGAACAGCTCTTCATGTGGCTTCAATGAGAGGCTATAAGAGATGCCTACAACGTATTCTTCATTATCACCCTCATTGTATTAACCTTCTTGATAAAAACCAGGTGAGTGGATAACGGCGACCAGAGTCAACTGAAATACATGTCGTATTCATCGTGAAGTTCGATACTCCCGGGGCTCGAAATCGATACTGTCGATACTGATCTATCTGACTTAATTAATTACTTACTGATTGACTGACTAACCGACCGACCGACCAATCAAACCATGCATCAACCGGCAACCAACCAATTGCAACCGACTGACTGATTGACTGATTGACTGGTTTTCATCCTTGTTCATGTTTTAATACCAGGAATATTTGAGTACGCTAGATCAAAAATGCATTGATGGAAGGGACTTCATCTATCGCGCATTACTGAACTTCAGATAGCCTGACATACTTACACTAACAATACTGACCTATCTGTCTGCAGAACACTCCCTTACATTTGGCTGCGATACATGGTCATCCAGATGCAGTATCTCGCTTACTCTCCTCGGACAAACAAGAGATCCTTATGAACAGAAAAAATCACAACGTGCTAGACGCCGCCATGGAGGCTCAACACAAAGACGTGCTGCTTGCTATTGCGAGCCATAGAAGGTAAGAAAAACTTGAAGTCAAGACATCATCACCTCGGCACTGCTAAGGAAAGGGAATCGTGAGATGACTATCCAGAAATGCGAGTAATTAGTTGCGACCGATTTTGATAAGCGTCACGAAGTGTCCTCCAAATTGTGCTTTTCAACTCAACATAAACAGTTGCATTTACCCTAATTAGAAATAACCCAAACGCAAACCCTAACTTTATTGCCTTAGAAATAGGCACTAGACGCTTAGACTTAACGGGACACTTCATGATGAATATCAAAATTGAGGGTCCATCAAATTGCATTTCTGGACATAAGTGATGACTGTAGGTGATCGTTTACTTTCACGCTCTCCTGTTAACTCTGTTCAATTTCCCACACATTACCAAGCCTTTCAGCGTTACTTCTGCTGGTCAATGATATGGGACTATTAATCAATTGAGGTTTATTAGAGCAAACAGATCAAAGTCTTCCACAAAGTATTTTAATCTCATTTCATCATATACATGGACTGAAATTGATGCACAATCGCTAAATCGCTGTTATCAAAGTTCCATGATAATGGCCTCAGGCTTGTTCTGGCTTTACTAATTGTCAGTAAATATCGCCCTTTCAAAACTGCGGGTAATTAATATCTCGCGAAAATGACACGGAAAAAGTTGTTATCCATTAATCGGCTTTCTTCTCATAGGTGGCGAGAGGTGCTGATGTCATCCGCCCCAGGTCACATGGCACAGATGAATGCTCTCGTCATAAAGTATCCTGAGGTTGCTGAGGTAAGAAATATAGTATACTCTCGATCAGCTTTCTTTCTTCTTTCCTTGTACTGAACTAAACAAAGACCCCCTTAAGAAGCATGCAAGCCTGTGACGGATCAACTGCGAAAAGGTAGTACTTCTATCAACCCCAATTTCTACTGGTATGGAAGCTGTTTGTTGAATTTCAGCCTCCTACCATCAACTCTGTCGTACCTAGCGCAGAAAACTACAAGGTGATGGGCTTCCTTTTCCGTTCAAATTTCTCTCATCATCATCATTTTATCTACGTTAGTTTATCATAATATCTACAAGTAATTACAGCTTTAGGTTTGTGGCAAGGAAACCAGCCACAAGAAACCACCGGAGCTATTATTATGAAAGAGGCCACCTCGAATGTCACTATTTAAAAAAAAATTACTCTTCAGTATGTGCGGCTCTGTAAGTAATTGTAAACATAGATTAACGAGCGTTAAAGGGGGTCTTTATAGCAAAAGGCAATTGTGATGGTGAATTTTGTTTTCAAAGTAATCAAGAAAGCAAGTATTTTTACTCGTATAGCGATTCATGGATCAGTGCGTGACTAAAGAAGGAAATCCTGATAGCAAAGATTACAAGGTAAAGCTTCATTTTTCAAACCCATAACACTAACTACAGCGGGTCTTTAGTTTCCTTTTCCCGACAATTGCGTTGAAATATTTTTTTACCTATTTTAAAGGTGATTTTGTATTTTTCCTTGACAGATAACGTACGACTTCTCCTTGATCCAAGGCCCTCATAAACGTAGCGAAGATTATATGATGGTTCTCAAGGTAGGAAAGAACGAGCCATTGGATATATATAAACAATAGCCTCCATTTGGCGCGAAACGATGCTCGGATATCGAGAAGCGAACAGTTTTCCGAGAGCGAAGCTCGAGGAAAACTGTGAGCTTCGAGGAACAGATAATGTCCAAGGACAAATATTCGAGCATATTTTTAAAGCCAAATTGAGGCTGGTGTGTTTATTATCCTTCGAATGTTTTCGCGCTTTGAAGTTTTGGAAAGTGGGGAATATCACTTGGGGAATATTCTCGGATATTCCCCAGTTTTAGCTGAGGTATATTCGGTCACGTGACGCGTTTAGACCAATCGCGTGCGAGCGAAAATATTTGATGAATTATGCTCTCAACACCACGTCTTTTGGGATTTCTCTCGAACTTACTGATATACCGAGCTACTGATTACCATACTGACTGACTGACCGGTTGACTGGCTGGCTGGCCGCTGGGCTGAGTACCCGACTTGCTGACTCACTCACCGATCGCGTTGATGGCCTGAAGGACCGAACTGACAGCAGTGACTGCCAGAGTAGTTGACTGACTGTCTGACTAACGGACGGACTGACTTACTAATTTCATAATAATACATTGACTTATTGGGCATTGGCGGGATTGGTCGTAGAACCAAAGTAATTATAAAGGCATATCACGAAGTAATACAAACTAATTTACGACTTGTTTTTTCACTAAGCACTAGCCAATCAGACCATAAAGCAAGTGAGAGCGCAGGCGGCGCCAAGCCCTTGAAAAGGGGAGTTATTTAGTCATAGAGCAGACCAAAGTCAAAACCAGAGAATTACTTTCGACACTGAATTGAAAACTGCTCTATTGATTGATTGTTAAATCAATGACCTAGTGGCTCATTCGTTCTTGTAATTGCTTGTTTGCAACCACGCGATGAGACGGCCACGCTGGTGTACAATACAATAGGGGGTCTCTCAAGTTTTGCATATGCACCAACATGGCGGTCGTGACGTCAGATGCAAACCACCAATATCTAATGACACGCTCCTCAACTATTTATCGACTTCATCCGCAGACCATGCTGCTGCACCGTCGACTCAACTGCCTGACCCACCCTGTGTGTTTCTTCATCATGAACACTAAATGGTAAGATAAGTGCTTGTGTTCTATTATGGGCCACCTTATTAATCAATCGCATAGTACTGACCTAGAAATGTTGTTAAGGGTGCAATGCGAGGGGCTACTGTAAGGCACTCATGACCAATGTCGGTTTTATAGGATTCACATGGTGCAGTGAAGAACCGATTACTCTTTGGCATCGGAACGGATCTTAATCCGAAGCTTTTTATTCACCCTAATCGCAGGAAGACGTATGGATTTCAAACGCTAGCAGCTAATCTGATTCTCTATCTGCTTTTCGTAATTACCTTGACTGCACTTGCAATCTTCATACGCGCCCACGAGAAAGATCTGTGTGGTATTGACAAGGCCTGGCAAAGAAAGGTATTCAAATAAGTCTTCTGCTGACCTCTTCATTGGTGAACCAATACAAACATATTATCTTGATAAATTGTTATTCGTACATGTGATAACCGTTAATTTTCTATTAATCGCTGTTATTCCATTTAGGAATACATTGATATGGAAGTGCCGTGCCTTACAACCAACAGGGTAAGAAAAATTGAGGTTCCAAGGCTTATGTGATATATCATGCTACGGATACTAAAGTTGGTTTCAACATTGACTGCGAATATTTTCATAAGTAATGAGTGTTAGTATGGAATTGGTTGACCTACAATAACAGGTTGGTCTATAAATGTTGACGCAGGCGAACGACTCTTAATCCAGTAAGAGAAACAAGTATACAATACATTTTAGAGGGTTCAACGTTTCACTCAGTGAAGAAACAAACCAGTTTCACCCAGTATTCATCACTCTAACCCGTTCATCCAAGCTTGCTATTTATGACATGCTACAAATTTGTATCTATATTGTCCTAATGATTCCTTATTGATGTACCATCAACAGGTAGTTCAGACTCTCCAATATGCGGTAGCCGTAATCACCTTATTGCAGACGATAAAAGAACTTCTTCAGCTGAAAAAGAAGGTCTGTTCCGAACAGCATTCTTAATTATTGCAAAGACAGGATTTTTAGTTCCGTTGATGTGTTTCTCAACTTTTTAAGGTTGCTTATCTTAGATCTACCAGTATAAGGTTACGGAAGAAGCTCTAAATGCACTGTTGCAAGGGTCATGGTAACCTTCGTCTCGTACGTCTCCCTTGGCTATGAATGGTGTCAAGATAGTTGGGCATCGATATTAACAAAGTTCTTTCTTCGTGTTTTCAACGAACCTTGATCGATTAGGGGTGGTCAGTGAACGATAAAGTAACCAATCACAGCACAGGATTTGCTTCATTAAAAATAGTGTTTGTTTGTTTGTTTGTTTGTTTGTTTGTTTGTTTGTTTGTTTGTTTTAGGGGAAGGAGTACCTACTGTCTTTCTCCAACTATCTGGAGTGGTTGGCCTATGGCTTCGTCTTGTTCTACATTTTCCCAACATGTGATTGTAAGCTGGGGATCAAGCAAGAAATTGGAGCCCTTGCTCTGTTCTTAGGATGGATGAACCTCATCTTGTTCCTTAGAAGGTTGAAATAATCATTAGTTAATTCATTAATACTGGCTTGGCATTTTTAAAGCAAGAGACTCGGTATTCATTTTTCAGCTTTTCCAATTCGAGGAACAAGGTGAACTGAGCAGTTGACAAAACTACGATCTTCATTACATTATCTCTCGACAAAATTGAAGATAATCAAAGCACAACAAAGTATAATGTAGGTTAACCATCGTAGATTGGTTTATTTCCAGGTTGTCGTCATATGGTCAATATGTCATTATGCTGACAACAATGTTTGCAACGCTAATCAAGGTTTGTGATGTTTAGCAAAATAAAGAAGAAAACGTTAATCATTGATCACCCCGCTGTGCTGTTGAAAATATTCCAATTTTAACAAAGGCAGAATGGCATAATAAAAAGTACCACAGGAACATACTGTAGCTGCTCAGTAGCTTTCATTTAAATGGTCACACTTTAAGATTTCACCCGCAAACTCAAATGCTCTGACAACCACCTTGTACAGCACACACGCAAAAAAACACGGCACCACAGGAAAGTACTTCTCAGTAGCATCAAATTGAATCGTCACACTTATGGATTTCACGCACAGATTTAAAAAGTGAGAACCACGTTGAACAACATAAAGTTAACAGGAAAATACTGCTCTTCAGCTTTCATTTAAATGGTCACATTTAGGATCATTCCCAGGTCTAGGCCACCGTTGTTCTCAAAACTCGCATCTTACTGATAAACCGTCCTATGTCGTGACCAGCTGCCTCTCGTTTTAAGGTATTGCTATGTTTCAATTTCAAGGTTTGGCTTTTGTTTTTCTTGTTCATCGTGGCGTTCGGCAGCACCTTCTACCTGCTCATGGATGAGGAGACGGTGAGAATTTTCTTTTTTTGACTAGGGAATTGTCCTCAGGTTCAGAGAGAAAATGATCTATACTCCCATCTGACCAATGTATGACCACTCCCCTTGAAGGGATTTGCAGGGCCAATGAAACAACTAATACAAGTGAACATAACAGAGTTCAGAATACTAACTGGTGGGAGGCAGAAGAGGACCGAGACAACTCGGCCCAGTCGCCTATTCAGTCACAAGCACAGCCGAGGAGTTGTCTACCCAGAACCACTCCATCTAGGCCGAGTTGTTCGAAGCAGGGTTAGGTCTAACCGTAGGTTAAGTCCGTGTTACCCAGCTGGGTGCCCTGTTGTTGGTATTTGAGCCAGGCGTGCGTGTAGTGGTCACTCTTCGAACGGTGACTACGAGGGCCACCGAGTCTTAACCGCGGTGTCAGCATTCTTGTTGAGTTTTTTTTTTTTTTTTTTGACTTTTTGATACCATGGACAGGAACGGCACTGCGAGTGTTTTCTTAAGGCAGCTCGTTTAATCGTGTTATTAGTAAACGCTTAAAATCGAAGAACTGGTATGGTTGTCGCCGTTCGCAGCAATACTCCGATTAAAACCTATACGTTGTCATGGTATTTATCTTGGATTAGCACTAACTGCAGCTGTAACTGTGCTTCGATCAACTCGTCCCTAGTGGTCAGGGCGAGACTTAAGGCCCATGACCCTCCCATTCAAGCCCGACTCCCTAACCAATGCAGCTTCCAGTGTTACAGTCTATCATCAGATACCACTCTAAATTCTTTGAGTTATAACAAAAAACTGACAAATTTATAACTTTCTGCCATTAACAGCTCCCTTATTCGACGTTTCCATACTCTATGATGACAGTTTTTGTGATGACCCTTGGTGAACTAAACTATGCTGACCTGTTTATGCCGTGGGACAAGCTAGAATATGCTACGCTCACCAACATTCTGTTTTTCCTGTTTGTGTTGGGAATGCCAATTATTATCATGAACATGTTGGTAAGTAGTTATTGTTATTATTATTATTATTATTATTATTATTATTATTATTTTCTTCTTATTTATCGCACTTGTTGCCGCGCGCTCGTTAAAAACTACTGAACTGAGGCCTAACACGATCGAGACTGAAGGACAGATCGTGCACACAGTACGGCAGACGCTTTTGATATCGACGTTCTATTTTCACTCCCTCGGCTATAAAATGTTAGGATTCTTAACCAACCCTCTTTCCATTTTTAGGTTGGTCTTGCCGTTGGAGACATCGACAAAATTCAAGTTCATGCTGTATTGGATCGCTACGTAATGCAGGTATAACTTTACGCCCTTCCCATCCAAGGCATTACTATGCCTAACCCTGGAGCATCTTTTAAAATCATCAAACGGGAAGACTGTGGGATTTGAAAGTGTCAATGGTTGACTATTTTAATGAAGACTAAAAGTCAATCACTAAAGTCCTATGTGAAAGCTACTAGTAGGTGGCGAATAAGGAAGGATTGAAGTACGCTTGAAACGAGGTTGTTATCCTTATCGTTTCGTGCGCTCCGATAAAACGCCCCTTTATTGAAGCTCTTTAAGAAGAAAACACATGTATACAAAAATCACTGTAAAATGGCAGGAGAGGATTTATTAACACCCAGCTAGTACTCCCAGGCTACATTGCCGTTGATGCGTTATTAGTCGACTTTTTCGGCCGGCTTTGTACATGTAGTGACTATTCAAATGTAGGACAGTTAAATTTATAGTAAATGGCTTGATCAAGTAAACTGGTCACCCAGCTAAGAGATTTAAAAGATCCCGATGTGTCGCGAGTCGTAATTGTCGCTATTGACTCAGTAGGTACCAAAGTTAACATATAGAAACAAGTCAAGGCGTGTAGCCATTCACACCGCGTGTCCCTCATTTCCAGGTGGAGTTAGTGCTGGATATGGAAGAAACAGTTCCAGCTTGGCTTGCTAAACGTGCTCATATTGGAAAACACGTTGAACGTCCAAACCAAAAGGCAACCAAGGTACGTACCATTTTGCAGACACCATACCCGATATCAAGCGGCTCAAAACTAGCGCTAGTCCAGTTTGACAGCCCCTCGAGATTCGTTGTTGAGGAGGAACGGCGCAAATGAAGGTCTTAGGGGAAATGGGTTCTGGAAAGGGAACTCTTAACTTACAGGGCTACAACTGTGAACTTGTACTGGGTCCAAAAGTGATCATTTATGGCACAGAAGCTAAGATGTTAGGAACGAATTATTTCAGGAACAAGCACTTAGTTAATTGGTGTGTAAACGGGACCATTAATTGTTGAGAGGGAACATGAACGGTCCCGAAAGAACAAAACACGCAACGGGGAAAGCGTAAGGACATATCAAGAGCTAAACAGGGAATTGGTACCCACAAAAGAGAATAATTAAGGGAATACTTCAATAGCTGCATCTGGTTTCCGAAGGGAACATAAAATGCAGCAGATATTACAAACGCAGTCTTAACCAATTATTTCATTCTCTTAGCTCTTTGACAGGCTTTTAGGTTTTAGCCGGCCAGGGGAAGACAAAGACGAAGGGGAAATTCCTTCTGACCTCCCACTTGTATTTCACTCACTGTTGGAGAGAATGGAAGAGCAAGAGAACAGGTGCGAGTATACGAGTAGTGTAACCCCTATCGTTTACCTCGCTCTCAGGCAGGGGTTATTTTCGACGAGAGTTGCTCTGGAAGCGGGGTAACCTTACTTTGTTAGTGTAATTATTATCATTACAAAGCACAAAAATGTTATTTTGATGTTTCACTCTCCATTGCAGAATCAATGGCATTTACGAAGTTTTAAAGGAAATGTCTGCGATAGTTAAGACAAACGATCTGTCACGAAGGGCGGAAGAAACAAGCCCAGGAGGCGGTCATTCGTTTCCTTTTTAATCTGTCGCTTAGTACTACCAGTTAAAGCACTATGTATGGCACAATGAAAATTTTGAAAAGGGGAAATGCTTTGTTTGGAATGAACAACCCTAACCATTACTCGAAAAGAAATGAATCTGTCTAAGTACAAGTTCTTTCGTAAGTTGACATTAACAACCCCAAAGGGTAACGAAAATGTGCTAACGTTAATTATGGAAGGGTCTTTTAGTTGTGCTTGTTTTTTATGCATAAATTCAATTTACCGCAGTACTACAATACTGCCTGACAAGGGGACCCGCCCCCGAATAGGCGGCAATTATTCCATATTTGTCTGTTTAGATGTTGCATGTGTGAATTGTTTTTACTCTCACATATATGAGCTCTAGTCTGTAATATTCGTCAAAGAAATTCTTCCCCTATAGAAACAACTGACAGTATCTATAATTTACTCTGGTATCGAGAATTTGCTTTTTTCAATTTAATTTTTGGTTCATTTTATCAAAATTGATTGTCGTTATCTTAGCTGAATGATAACAGTGGCACTTTTGGTTTGGTTATATTGTATCCCTTGCTGGGCTTTCTGTGAGTCATGGCCTAGAATTCAACTCCCGGCAGTAATCATCCTCCCGTTCACTTTATGCTGGGTATTCTGGGACGGACTAACATGGGGTCTCCTCATGCCGGGAATCCTGTGACAGGGTAGCATCCTTAGAACATAAAGTTCTCCTCGAGCCCAAGGGGCAGGAGTAATTCATTAAGCAAAGTCATTACTGGATAGTTAGCCTGTGATCAACCAGCATGCCATCCAGTGACGACTCAGGGCGGAGTACAATATACTCTACTGGGTTCAGCTCCGCCCAAGTCTTTTACCATCTCTGAGAGTCGACCTCATCTTTTCCTGACTGACTGCAATCTCCTGGAGGTCCAATTTACTCAATACATGCCAAATTTAAATATCGTGTCGTTGTTTATCTATGAAACGAAATTGCTGCGTCGACTGCCCTGTCAAATGGCCACTTTTAAAGGTTATTGTTTCTGCTCTACTTGAAATAACAAAAGAGCTGCATGACCAATTATATCCATTGGGCAGGCTATTTCTTAGTTCTTTCTATGCATATTTTCTCAGGTACGGCATTTTGTTGGGGATATATTCGCTGGTGGCATATTATCTTCCAAAAACTGTACGAAATTCTATTTCATTAAGCTAACAGCTGTCTGCGTACCTATAGTGAAGACTGATTGGCCTTAATCAAATCAAACAAACCCCGGAGGATATAAAAGTTACTCATGAAATAACTAATTCAGAATTGATATTCAATCATCAACAGGGGCTTAGTGAAGAACCCAGACCCTTCCGTTGCACCAGTTTCCTCCTGAGATCCTTTAAAGAATGCCACGGCAATTAGCCCGCTTCTGAGGGTACATACTTTTTAGCAAGCCCTCAATTAACAGAAATGAATAATTAAGTTAAATTGGACAATGGTTCTCTAGTTCTCTAGCGTTAGTTCGATCAGACATTTCGACTAACATTTTGCTTGGAGCAACGATGTTCGAACGCTTCGGTAGCCGGCTTTCCAAAATTGCTGGCGCATTAAACAACCAGTTAGCTTCACGTACCCAGTCTACAATTCGCTGAGGATAGGGATCTCAACCAAATGTTTGCCGACATGGTTGGTGCGGTTTAGCTGCGCATCAAACATCACCACCCAATCATTGTCAGCCAATAAAGCTGGAACGTTTAGCCAGGGTTTAAAGGTCGCTATGACTCGATTATGAAAGCGACGAAGGCCATACATTTATCACCTCAACAGCCGAGCGTCGCATCAAGTTATTTCAGTTTGCAATTGGCATTGTGCGTGAAATTCTTGACTAATTCGACTTAACGAGCTAGAGCTTCAACAGTCTTGAACAGTGTAATGACATGATCAATATCATGATCACAAAAGCATCTATTAACTGTGCCTTTAACAGGACAAGGGGAATAGAGATTACGTGGACTCGGGCCGTAAGTGGTGAGTTTTTAAACCGGTTTGTTTTTGTTGGTTGTCTACTTCGGAAGAAAAGAAAAGGGTACCAGTCGTAAAAAGGCTAGAATATGATGATATATGTAATTCAGGGGATTCTAAACGAATATTCTAATGGTAACCCTTGTCCTACTTGTTGCTTTTCTTTTGCTTTGCTTTGTTTTTCGCCCACTCCTCTGTTGGTACCCTGTCTGCACGATCGATCTTACATCCCCATAGTAGTGAAGACAGTAGAATTAAGCGCCCTTGAATGGCTCTCAAGCACTTTAATTTTCTTTATTTCTTTTCATAAAATAATTTGGATAGTGCGCGCGCTCTCATTGGTCAATACGTGTGTTAGATGAGAGTATGTAAAGACGGTTGTGACATCACGCGAATTTTGATTGGTTCATGTGTTGTCAGATACGCGTTTTGATCGGCTAGTAGGAAATGTCATTGCCCAGAGCATGTATTAAGAAAATCTATTTACATCAAGAAGTAACAAGCAACATTTTCCTTTATTTGTCGAATTATTTTTGAGACAAATTTTATAAAAGCAATAGAGGACGTTTTTTCCGTGTTTATATAGCCTCATCTAAACACTCGTGGGATTGGGAGAATTTGGCACAGTTATGCAAACCCTCGACAGTTATGCAAACCCAAGAGGGTTTGCATATATGACTGCCTCGGATTCTCCCAACCCCCTCGTGTTTAGATGAGGCCACGTAAACGCGGAAAAAGTCCTCTGATGCTCAAATAACTGGCGAGTCAGAAATACTATCGGAACTTGGAGGTCTCCGTTGAGAAACAATTCTAAGGTACTGTTTGTGTAATGAAGTTCTCGTTCCTTATTCAGGCTGTCTTAGTTATTTAATTTTCCCAGTGTTTTATCCTGATGAACGCAGTGGTTTTGACTTAGGCTTAGTTGCTTTAACTTTGCGTGGACGCTTATAAAGCCCACAGCACACTTGAGGAAAGAGCTGAGCAAAATGCCTCGCGAGCCAAACGGCGCAGCCGTTTCCTCAAGTGTGCGGGTGAATTTTGGGGGAGATTTTCACCTCGCGAAGCCGTGTGAGGCCAGAATCAAACAGGTTTGATATTGGTTTCCCGGCCTTGCGGAGCTATGAGACGTACTGTTAGAGTAGACATGTTTCATGATGTATGAAAAGGTAACTTTAGCAACTACTACTACTCCCCAAACTACTACTACTCCCCAAACTGGATGATTTTAATCGTTTTCAGTCTGTACATTAAGGCCTGCGAGTTAAGGAAGTTTTGGCGTTGCTTGTGTTGCCAATATAACCTATACGTCTTTAACACGGAAGTTAACAGATTTTAATTCAGATGGTAATCGAACTGCAGAACCTCACTCCCTGTAATGTGATATAGTTTTGATTCTATAGCTGAATTTTAGAACTAATTATCCATTCCAGTTCGGCGCAGATGACTGAACTTCGCAAAACATATCTTAACAATTTCATTCAACTCAACTTGCCTTAAACTGGAATAATATCGATGTGGACTAAAATTAACTGAACTAATGTCCATAAACTTAACCAATCACTGAATTAAGACAATGTAAATTTTGCGGTTCTTTAATTAAAACACTCTTGTCAACCATCTCGAAATAAGTACAAACAACAGTACGAAAAATAACTGAGTAGCTATCGGTTGAAAGACCACCGTCAATAGTTTACCCCAGTGATACGGATTTCTTTACAGAATTTAGTGAATATGATTTTCATTGAAACAGTCTGGTATTAAATGCGTTAATACACTGTCATGGTAACTTACCAATCAAATTCAGAACTGACATCAACGGAAACCACAAAGTAATGCTAAAGTTTCGTTAACTTTCTCATCTGCACCTAAGGATGGCGATGATGGAAGTGGACTGAAACATGAAAAAATTGTCCAACTTTTTCAAGTTTGGACACGGTGTTTTCCAAAAATCGCCAAAAATTTCATAAGGATAATTTTGGTTTGTCAGGAATGTTGTTAATTGTCACCTTAAGTACCAAGCTTCAATTTTCAACCAGTTAAGACGCAAATACGGCAAAACTACGTGATAGTGCCACTTTAAATTAACTGAAGTGGAAACGAGTCCCATTTCTCCATTCAGGGCAAATAATGTGCGATTGGTGTCTCTTTTGCCACTAATATGTCTAAAGTAGAAATACCTTTTATTTGAGTTATTAATGAGAGAATGCGTGGTCAATGCTTGGTTCGATCACCTGTTAAAACTGAGCCTATTTGAAATTTTATAGAATTCAAGCTTGAATTAATTAAGCAATTTTCCAACCAAAAACAAAGGCGCAAAGTGAGATTTTAACCTTGTGGCAGAGTTTGTTTGACCCTGTCGTCGGCTAACACAACACAAAAAATTTTGATCCCTTTGTGTACCGCCATTAATCTTTCGCGGTTTTGTTTCATACGTCTGTAATAATTAATTTCTTGTTTTTCATTATAAAAAGGCCTCATCAGGAGAAAGACATGCTCTGAATATTTCCATGAACTCGTCTTTGGACAAAATGTTCTCAGTTTGTTCGAGCAGCTCGTGGTTCACACGTTTCCAGCCCATTTCTTTTTTTGTTTTTTTATAGCGGTTTTGGTTCTATGAAAGTGTTAGGGCATTGCGTCATCCATTATATACTTAACAAATAAAGAAGCCTAAGCCGTGTATTAGACTGTCATAAAACACGATGGGCATTTGAGAACACGAGGAAATGTAGACATCACGAGCCGCAGGCGAGTGTTGTCTACATTTGTCCGGAGTGTTTTATCACAGTGTAATACACGGCTTAGGCTTCTTCATTTGCTTTATGATATAGAGGTAATGTGGCGAAAAACAATAAAACACGCTTTTTCTATGTTTTATGGGTTTTTGACCAATCAGCGCGCGTAGGATCCTATCTATGTCATAAAAGGGAATAAATTTCTTCAATATTTTAATTTCGTCAACCAATTAAACCATGAGCTATAAATTGCCCCATATCTGAGCCAAGCTGGCAGAAGAAAAAATTTGGTCTGGCTTTTGGCTTCGGCCCGGTGGTAAAATATTTCCCAATTGAAAACTTCTGCGCTGGGTATATACAAATGATAATTATGACAAAGAAAGCAATTATGAAACGAACAATAAGGCATACTGAGTATTCCAGGACAATCAACAAGGAGATTGACATGGAAAGGTATGGTTGAAAAAGCCATTGCCATTCTTATTACGCTCGCTGTGGTCGAGCTTTTGAAAACACTCCCATCGGAAGTCTTAGCAAGCACAAAGTGTTAAGTCAACTGTAACACGGCAGCTGCATTCCTTTGCGCTATAGAGATTTAGCATGGAAAAAAAATTTGTCATGGCCCAAAGGAATGCATTTCTTGTTTTGCACGGCAAAAAAATGCCACACTAGGTGTTTATCACGTAAAAGACAATTTAGCGAAAACGGGATTTTTCCAGAGCACTGAAAATAGAATCCCATTATCTGTTCGTTGAAAACTCAATGTTCACGCGTCGGCTTCGAGAATTTCCGCAAGTTCGCCGCGAATCTGTTGTTTTACTCAATTTCAAGATCTATCCGTCCGGGTGCAGCCTGTTTAATTTTCTGAAAGTTAGACTAGGAAGCCTCTTTCAGATCACGGTAATGCGAAATCTCGTTGTTGATGATTTCAAACTCGCCATCCGTGACCTTGTCGTCATTCAAAGCTCTTTTTATACTAATTGGATTACCTTTTCCCCTGCTTCACAATTGGGAGACTTTATGTTTGATGGGCATACGCCTGTGAAGAACGATGAGCTTAAATTTCTAGATGAGCTTAAATTTCTCAACCAGTGGCGCATCCAGACCAAGAGCTAAGGGTGGGGGGGGGCGGTGCGGGGGTGCGGGGGCTCGCTCTCCAAAAAGAAAAGAGTATAAAAGTGCCTAGGCCTTGTGGGTATATGTTTAAGTCCAAAAATAAGGGCGGGGGGAGGGCTCGGGCCCTCCTGGCACCTCCACTGGATCTGCCACTCTCAACCATTAATTCAATTTCCTTTCACAGCTGCAGGGCTTTACCTTAGAGAACAACAACATATCTCACGAAACCAAAACACCTTCTTGCTGTGGAGTTGCCTCAAAAAGCTTATTATCTAGGCAACTTGAGAAAAGCCCACAACGGTGGCAATATGGAAATGTCGCTCTGAAAGCCCAGACTTAATATGCAGAGCTATGTATTCTTGGTGTATTCTTACCCCTGTCGTTTTGTGACATTTTAGTTGCCATTACCGTTGGAAATTTATAGATGATTACAGATGTACTGCATGATGTAATGTTTAGCAACTCAATATGGTGAACTAAGCTAGTCGCAAATCAGCGTTAGGTTGGCATGAAAAGTACAGAATAGTTGCAGCTATCTGACATTCAATTTCCTTGTAATAAAGGTCTTTGGCTGGGAGGATAATCGAGTGATTCCACTGAGGATTAGCGAAAAGCCAAAGGAAGAACTACGAACAGACCTGTTGTTGCTCCAATCGAGTGAAAAAACATACATTACATATATGTAAAAAGAATAGGCGCATTGCTTTACCACCAAACGCGTCATCGAGAAAAACAGCGCTTCTGCCTTATTTTCTGAACTTGGCAGGTTTTTCGCGCCAGGATGTTCTTAACGATCACGAAAAGTATTGCAATGGAGTAACAACAGGCCAACCCTGATTGAAATGTCCGAATAGGGCGAAGACATACTAAAGTTCACAAATTATAAAAATCAGCGAAAGATGCCATACGTAATATACTTTGATTTCGAGGCGCTGACAAAAAGGTACAGAGATGTGAGAGGGTGGTTGCAACGCCGGTTTTTGATGCCAACACAGGCGTGTATTGTGGCCAGTCGCACAAGAAGTGTTGTGAGGGAGATGTTTATAAGTTCATAAGGCCAAGAAACAAAACCAAATCGCTTGACCATGTCAGCGTGTGGATAAAAAACACCCAAAAGGACTGTCTATTCTGTGGTAGGGCGTTGGGTAGTGTGGAAGAAAGTTACACCGTAAAAAACAAGCCTGCACGAGCGTTGTAGGTACGCATTCAGGGTGGTGAGGTGGCACCGCTTGAGTGGGTCCGTGAAACCATATAGAGGGTAGAACGAAGCGCAGATCTTTTCATTGGACATTATGATATTAAGAGTGGAAGCGGCAATAAAAAAGAACCTTGAAGACGCCAAGCCGCTAAAAATGGAACCAGAAGACTGGGAAAGGCACAAAACGGCAGTGCACTGCCATATTTGCGAGGAACTGGTCCTGTAAGAGAAACGCTTCTAGAGTCAAGGCAGCTGTTTGACCGATGCACAGGTAATATTGCGGTCAGACACACAATAAGTGCCAATTGGAAAACAACAAAAAGCTGGACGAGATTGACAAGTGGATTAAAAAAGCCGCAAGAAGACTGTCTGTTCCGTGGAGGACGGTTGTCAGAGGCCAAACACAAAGATGTTTTCGACCCCTACACAAGGAACTATTATGGCAGGGCGCACAGGAAGTGTATTTGGAAAAACAACAAAGCGCTAGGCGAGCACCACGAGTGTATAATAGCAACCCAAGAAGACTGTATGTTATGTGGAGAGCCGTGCCGCGTTGCTTGTGCAAAACCGGTAAGATGTAGTCAAGAATCATTGTCATGCGACGGGCAGGTACTGAGGAGCGCGGGCCCACAACGCTTGTAACTTCAAGCTCAGAATAAAAGCAAATTAAGAGAAATTCGCATACCAATAGTTGCCCACAACCTAAAAGGCTACGACGCCCACCATGTCCTCTGGGTGATGGCGCTAGTTGGGGGAGAAATAAGTTGCATTGCAAACAACATGGAAAAGCACATCACTTTCAAGCTCGGAGCCTTGACTTTTAGCAACAGCCTTACCTTTTACTATCAAGTCTAGATGGTGTTGTCAAAAGCATGCCAAAGACGAGATTCAAACACATGAGTAGGGAAACCAAGAGCAAGAGAAGAAGAGAGTTTTTCAGTGATCAAGAAGGGGGTGTACCCATATGAGTACATGGACAGTTGAGAGCCTTTTTTAAGAAACAAAGCCTCCACCGAAAAAATGAGTTTGACAGCAGGCTGGATAGTAAGGGAAAA
Source organism: Astreopora myriophthalma (assembly GCA_014634185.1). NCBI lineage: Eukaryota > Metazoa > Cnidaria > Anthozoa > Scleractinia > Acroporidae > Astreopora > Astreopora myriophthalma. Next base: position 781,545 of record BLFK01000908.1, read on the forward strand.
AGAGACGGAGAGCGTGCGCATGGGCAGGCGGTTTGGAAGGAGTTCGGCTGCAAAACCAAAGTAAACGTAAGCAAGCAACCCGTACATAAAAGGCTACGACGAAAGCAAACCAACCACCTATATCCACTATGAGGACGCAAACAAGCTGTATGGCTGGGTAATGAGCAAGCCGCTGCCGAAGGGAGGATTCACCTGGAAGCTAAGGGTGTGATGGCGAGTGAAAGCAAGATCATCCAAAAAAGAGATCGCAAAGCGTGGATGGATCTTGGAAGTAGACCTGGAGTACCTCGCCGATCTGCACGAGGAGCTCAACGCTTATCCTCGTGCCGAGAAGAGGGTGAAAAAGAGGAGTGGCTATATATCCGAGTACCAGGCGGTGCTGAAGGATGAGCTGGGTCAAAAACTAACGCGCGAGAAGCTGATGCTGACACTAAAAGACAAGGAAAACTACGTCGTACATTATCGAAACTTACTGGAATACCTTAAGCTCACTGAGAATGAAGCTGATAAAAGTCCACAGAATGTTGGAGTTTGACCAGGAGTGCTGGATGAGGCCGTATACCGAGATGAACACCTAGTTCATGAAGCAGGACAAGAAAGATTTCGAAAAGAATTTTTCCAAGCTGATTAAAAGCTCGGTTTTCGGCAAGACAATGAAAACTTGGGCAAAACAAAAGTGACAAGCCCGCGGTACGCAATGCGTAGAATATTCACAGACGACCTCGCGGGAATCGAGATGCACAGAGAAACCCTGGTGTTAGGCAAATCCCCGAAAAGTACGACATAAACGATTATCCAAAGGACAACCGGCTGAACAGGGCTATACAATCAAGAAGGTCTTGGGCAAAATGAACGACAAGTGTGCCGCCGTTCCCATAGCAGAATGTGTCTGCCTTAGGCCAAAAATGTATTCGATAACGAAAGCGAACGAAGAAAACATCAAGAAGGCAAAAGGCGTAAAGAAGAGTGTGGTAAAGAAGAAAATTGCACACGAGGCATACAAATAACCGCTTTGGAATGAACATGCTACGCATGAACATGCTACGCAGCGAGCGACGTGAGATTTGTGGCGTGCGTGTAAACAAGATTTCCCTGTCGCCATTTGATACGAAGCGCTGGATAGCCGAGGACGGAATCCACACCAAGGCCTATGGCCACAAGGATCTGTTTGCAGCATTAGCCGGAGGCAGCTGTGTGATTGGAGCTAGGCAAAACAAGTAGCTCTTCATAGGCAAAGCTCCGCTTGGGTCTGTCGCGCAGGTAGTACATCAGAGGCGCGTCGGGGTTTGTAAAACTCTTTCAATGTGGTAGACTTTCAAGGACCAAATTGGGTCGGCGGCGCGTCTATTGGTCGCCACAGCGGGCTTTTTACCAGTCAAGCTCGTGATTTCATAGTTCAAAGCCTTCACAACGGCAGGCAGTCGAACCACCCACACGGCAGCCGCATTTCAACAGCGTACTGATGCCCAAACAGACATTCGGCTGGGAGTCCGGTTAAAGCGTTCCACGATAGCCTGATCTCTGTGAATTTCCACACGGCCGCGTCGAATCACAACGCCGTTTTCTTTCATCACTTTGGAGAAAGCCCCCATGCACTCGCGCCTAGGGTCAACTTGCAAAAGTTGTGGCCAATGCAGTAAAGGCGCCAGCAACTTCAGCGTCTACTTTGGGGAAAAAAAAAAGACATAAATTGTGTAATTGAAATTCCGTGTTGCAGCCCTACCTAACTTCTTGTATTTTTGTCTTCATTTAAGTTACCACAGACAGCAATGGACAGCAACAAGAAACGCCAGATACGGCCAGTGAGCCTTCTTGGTGTCGAAAAACTTCCCTTGATATCCAGATCTCCTGCCTTGCGCAGAATAAAGCGAGCGCAAGATTTGAGTCAGCTGTCTCTGAATTCGACTGGAAGTGATCACGGCTTCCTTGCACCAGATGACGAGAGCGATGACGTAACGGTATGCATGACAACAATGCTTCAACCAGTAATCAGTGGGTAATTACATGAATGAATGAATGAATGAACGAACGAATAAATGAATGAAGGAAAGAATGACCTAATGAATAAAGCATTTATATAGCGCTTTTAAACAACCTCAAAGCGCTTTACAACACGTTCGTTGGGGAGTTCGCCAGACTGCTTTTACGGCACAAATGGCAGCCATGCAGTTCACAATTTTTGTATTAGACTGAATAGTAGGAAGTCGCAGGTGCCCTCTGAACCTGTAAAGGTGGTATAAGTAATGGAATAGCCGGAATGGTTTGTACAAGCACAACTTGTGACCAAGTTGAACCTCACTAATTAGGCCAAGAGTTTCAGGAGTGCTGCGTTGCGGTCAAGAGAAAGAGGTGTTGTGTGATAAGCCTTCTTTGTACGTTTTGACGTTATGAAGCGACCATTCTATAAGGCTGTAAAACAGCTTGAATACTTAAATTATGACAATCCATACCCAAACTCACATAGAGCGTACGAAACGTTATGAAATAGAATAACAAGGTGCTTGTCAAGTTCGAAGTCTCTAGTTGCTATTAGTAATGACGGATAGAGGTTCCCTTTTTTCCCTTAATTATCCTGAGGGTAGAAAATCCAAGTTCTGTTTGGCGAGCTTTAATTTGCTAATTCTTGCATACGCGCCCTTGGGTTTGCTTGGTCACCTTGGCTCAATACGCATCTGTATTCATGTTAATTTGCTCTCAGTTCATTTGCAAAAAGTAGGAAAAAAGCAAACAAAACTAAACTGAAAATTTGTTTTTTTCTCCCAGGACAATGTAGATGGAAATAACTCCGACAAACTTCATTTAGCTTGCTGGTTCGGAGACGAGGCTGAAGTCAAGAAAATGTTGAGCGATGAAAAAGAGAGAATTGGTAGGAAATAGCATTACGTATAGTCACCCTGACTAGTATTTTAGATCATCCTCATTAGATACTGAAAGAAACCAATGCTTCTTTTCTAAGGCCATTAGGGTTAAAATTTGATTCATTTTACACTAACTGAGCAATGAATAGAATAGGAGGAATCTTGACTGGTGATATTTAGTGCACTGGAATGTAAACCCGGCTCCAGTGGACAAACGTTTAAGTAGTCTAATCATGGTAACTCAAACTTGATATTTAAGGCTAAGAGGGGGAAAAGAAAAAGTCACCAGCAGTCGCAGGCACGCCGATGAACTCGGTCAAATTCAAACTGCTGACGAATCAACGAGAGACGAGATTGAATAAGACAATATAATGATAGCAACTGCTGCTGGGAAAAATCTCGAAAAAATTGCATTTCAATATGAGAATGGGTGCTAGGGTGAGAGAAAGCACCAAAGAGCCTTCGCTGGGCAGAAAGTTCACGACCGTGAGAAATTTACTTGCTCTAAAGACCGGAAAGAAAATACAAGTCTTTCGCCCTACAAAAAAATTCTCGTTCCATAGATGTTTACGTCAAAAACCCCACCCTTCTTTTCTGGCTCCTGTTACCAAATCTCCTCTCACCCTCCCCCACTGACAAATTGTTTTTCTTCAAGACGTGAATGCCTTCGACAGTAAAGGAAGGACACCTCTGCATAGCGCCATTCTTGGCCGCCAAGTGAAAATCATTGAACTGCTCTTGGAGTCTGGTGCCGACACATCTCTTTTCGATCGGAGCCAAGATGCACCACTTCACAGTGCGGTCCGATCGGGGAAAGACAAGCTTGTTCGAGTAGGTGACATCACATTTATATCTGACTGTGAACACGTCAGGATAATCCTGCAAGGATAATAGAAGTTTTGAATGAAACTTCCGTGTTGTTCTGTATGGAGTGCCATCATCATACCTCTGTTGAGTTGTATGCTTTTGTATCGCTGTGTCGAGTGTATTATCCAACCTCGTTCCTCAGGGTCATTCATTCCTTCACTGGCTGTTATTCCTGGGAACGAGGTTGTGTTTTATCATTATCAACAACAACAACAGGAACAACTTTATTCGCGATATACCAATTTTTTTGGCGACCCTGCAAATTAAATAGCAGAGCTAATCGAGGCGGGAAGCTGCCGGAAAAGTTCGATATATTTTACTTCTGAAATATTATCGTCACAGATAGGACTACTTGCTACGATGTGAAAAACAAGACTACCAAAAAATATGTTAACGAAACCTAAATTTGGAGCTTTTATTCACAGGCCATGCTCAGTGGAAACAGGTGTGACCTGAATCTTACAGCCAAGCGTTCTCAGACTGCGCTGCACATTGCTGCAGAATTGGACAATGCAACGATTTGTAAAATCCTGGTGAGTATTCAATTTTCAACTGAGCTTTGCAAAACCAAAGCTGAATTACTTTGGCCAATCATAACAGACGCAGATGATCAAAAGAACCAATAAGGATTCCAAGAATATTCACGTAGTGAGTGCAAAGCGCGAAAAAGCTCTTTCGCGCAAGTCACAATTGCCTTTGGTTTTGCTGAGGTTTGGTCGGCACGCGAAGTGACTCGAGGTTATCAGTTTTGGCCAATATTGGCGGTTTTTATACTAGAGACGCATAATTCGTGTGGGGCGAACTAGGGAAAACATTTGTTCTGCGTCTTGGAAGACGAAATAACTTGAATGGTTTGTTCAGACGTATAATGCGTCTTATGCCCGTCTTTATACTGACTAGACGCACTTAACAGACTCACAACAAATGTTTTCCCAAATTCGTCCCAGACGGATTATGAGTGTTATATATAGTGCGTCCCGACTTGAAACAAGACGAAAAAAATGAAAGACGCATAATTCGACTGGACGGATTGTGCGTCTCTAGCATAAAAAACGGCTATTCATACAAAGCCAAAGTAAACGCGAAAATAGTATTGATATTCACCTGAAAATCGCTTCAGTGATGGCATGGATAACAGACGCTTTCTGGTGGTTGGTATCAGTAGAATGGCAATTTTTTTCCGATCTCAGAGAGTATGTCAACGATGTTGCTGCAATAATTAACGAGGAGAATGCTGCCTTAGCTTAGTAGAGCGTAGGTCCTTTTTTGCGATTCTTCCGTGGAACGTTCTGAATGACCATTAGGACCGAGACCTGACCAGTTCGGTCAATCAAGAGAAGATGAAGTGAAAGAACATATTCCTATACCCCCTGATAATTATTTTCAATCCATTGTAAATTTGCGCCCCACACCTCATCTCTATGACTTCGCGGTCCATATTTCACGAGACGGACCAATCAGAATCCGTTCTTTAAATAACCAGTCCCATGAGCTAGTACTAAAAATAGATTGAGAACAATTATCATTGATAGAGGGTCTTGTATGGGGGATATGTTCTCTTACCTCATTCTCTCTTGGGACAATATTATTATTAGCAAAGTGTATGCCACTTTACCTGAAGCCTTGCAAAATCACTCAGACTCAAATGCGTCAGTGATGGAGTAGATAGAGCATCGAGAAATGCCTCTCCCAAAAAGGCCAGCTTACTTTGTTGTGTCTAAGTCACTGGTGTGTTCTTTCCTTTCATTAGATCGAACATGGCGCATGGCGGGACCGTTGCGATGAAGAGCAAATGACACCGTTGACGCGAGCTGTCGAAAAAGGCGCCTGCAATGTTGCAAAAGTTCTCTTTGAAGATGGTCAGTACTTTGGATGGCGTTACTTATGAGCCGCAGTCCTCTGGGATTGCCTCTGGCTGTTTGTGTGCCTTATCTCGTCAGTCTGGTGATTTTCCAGCCGGTCGGTCGTTGTATCTGGCTGTCTACCTGTCTCTTCTTCCCGTGTGTTTGCCTATCGATCCATGCGTCCATCTTATCTGTTGGTCATTCTCTCAGGTTGTCTGTCTGCATGTATGCTGGTCTGTCTGTCTGTCTGTCTGTCTGTCTGTATGTATGTATGTATGTATGTACGTATGTCGGTCGTAGAGATGTGTTTACTTACCTTTCAGTTCTGTCTGTCCACTGTATGTACGTTTATCTCTCTGCCAGTTTTACGACCCATTCACAGTGTCTGTTTTTACGCAGCTGTAAACAGAAAGAAAGACATGAAGGATGTTCATAGTAACGTGGATTCCGATGGCAGCACGTTGCTTCACTTAGCAGTCGACAGTGGAAACTCCGAAGTAAGCACTGCACAGTCCTTTAATGGTGTTCTCACTTATGTGGCTGATTTACTTTTTCCACCAACTTTCTTCAACAGATGGTCCATCTCTGTCTTGACTATGGAGCTGTTATTCGACAGCCAAAGGTACTAACTAATTCGTACAGTATGAGGAAACGAGCAGTTATTTTGAGTTTTAATTATACACATTACGATCGCCGGAACAATGAATGGGGCGACGATAAGACCAGAAAACAATACGCCTAAGACAAGAAACTTTGTTCTATGTTGTGTGTCTTCATCCAGATGTGAAGTGTGTACCGTTGGCGACGGACTCACCAGAGAGGATTAGCAGTGCTCTGAGTCAAAAGAAAATGATGCGAGAGAACATATCCCCATGTGCAGTGATAATTATTTTCAATCTATTTTTAAATTTTCGCGTCAAGCGCGAAAACTATTTTTAACTTCAGCCCACGACCTCGCAGTTCATATTTCACAAGACGGACCAATCAGAATCAGTTGTTTAAATAACTAGTCTCATGACCTCGTACTAAAAATCGATTGAAAGCAACTATCATTGATAAAGAGCCATGTATTGGGGATACGTTCTCTCATAACGTATCCCCATGTATTGGGGATACGTTACCTCATCCTCCCTTGTCTACGTTTATATTTGAAGAGCTTCTTCAGTATAGCTCATTTCCATCTTGTGCGGCATACTGATCATCCGCACGGTAAACAATTTGCAGAATTTCTTTTTTTCCCGTCCTCTGGACAACTTTTGATGGTAAAAGGACCTTGTTCATATTAAGAATTCGCTTGCTAGTTAGCTCAGTCACCGAGGAAGAACAGTTCCTACATTCAAATAAAGATGCATCGGGCATTGCGATGACTCTGCACGGAATTAAATACCTCTTTCGTTTGCACTAACCAAATTGAGTAAAAAAATCCCTTCTCTTTATGAGAATGCCGGTCGAAGCACAGCGTTCCATATGGCATGCGGGGCAGGAGCTCTGGAGATCGTTAAACTCTTTGCTTCAAGAGATGGCGAAATTTGTCGGATTACCTTGGTTGACGCTCAAGGCTGGACACCGTTGCACCTGGCTGCAATGAATGATCACTCGGATGTCGTGAAATATCTCTTAGAAAAGGTACATTCTTTACGTTTCTCTTACGCCTTCAACTGAGATTCTTTTTTTCTTTAATAACTGGCGACCGAAAATTTAACGTGCTAGACTCCCGACAGGATGGCTAAAACCCATAGGCCGTGAAAACTAACATACCTAAAAGTTTGCAGAGAATGGTAGAACACAATACTATGTATGACTGGTTCACAAATCTCACTTGCAAAGTGTTCTTTTGAGTGTTGGTATTTCCATCCATGCTTGCTGTTTAATTTTAAGCCGCCGGTTTGAAGGAGGCTTCGTGCACATAAGATTAGAAATAAATGGAAGCAATGGTTGTATTGAGACAATCTAGGTTAGCAAGCTTCTTGTGACACAACCCCTTCGTGAATCCCTGATGACACTTTAGTTTCTTTTCAAAGACTTTAGCTATTGCACCTTTAGTTACTCGGCTTATTTTCTCCCTATGGTACTCCGTTGATCAGCTAGTTACGTTCAATATTCAGACGACATATTATCGATTAAACGAGTTTGTATCGATTTGGTGACGAATATCAAATGCTACTTGTGTGCCCCGATACTGATGCGAGAGAAACTGATTTATCGTATAGAGCGGTTTTCAACTGAGTGTCGTAAAACCAAAACCACAGTAATAACAGACTCAGCCAGTCACGTTCTGAAGAAAATACATTCTTCAGCCAACCACAAAACGAGGTAATTCACTGCCTTGTTTGACTAGCCAATCAGAACTCAAAATAAGTAAACGCAGCCAGCTCCAAGCGCGGGAAAACGAGAGTGACGAAGTCGCAAAGGGTTTTAGTTTTGGATCTGATTGGTTGAGGAGTTCGTGCGCGTTTATTGATCCAATCAGAGCAAAACAAAACAAAACCAAAGCAATCGACACTCAAGTGAAAACCGCTCTGGTAAAAAAGCTATTACAACTGCTTTCCGCTGGATTGGCTGAGAAACCGATAGACCTAAAGAAAACATACAGCAAAACCAAAGAACCCTAACCATAAAAACAATAAACCTGCGTCCTTGCTCAATCCAACTAAGGTAGTCGTTGTAAACGAAGAGTAGTCTGATATCCATGTATTTCTTGACGTCATTTTTAGGGTGCAGAATTGGACCCCCGTGACAACTATCGCCGAACCCCTCTCTTCTTAGCTGCTGAGCGTGGGGCAACGGAAGCTGTTAAGATATTGATTAATAGTGGTGCTAAAGTGACAGCCAAAGATGTGGATCGGAGATCTTGCGTCAGAGTCGCTGTGGGCAATCCAGCCACAATGGAGGTCCTATTAAAGGTTAAGCTTATGACATAAGGCTAACTATTTATTAAAGGTTACACAATAAACATAATGATCAGCTGAGGCGACACGACTTTCATAAAAAATATCAAGAAGATTTGGTGACATCTTCAGCAATCATCTGGAGTCTTCGGACTAATTACTCGGGCTTCCCTCTGGGAACGCCCAAGTTAACATTTTGGCCTTCGCTTTTTTTTTTAGGCTCAGTCACAAATCGCCCTCAAGCTTCTAACGCGCATGCGTTAATTTTAAGCGCATGAGCAGAATGTATTCTTACGATCTAGCACGTGGTTTTGTCATTTGAGCGTACACATGCATTAAGTTTAAAGACATGCGTAGAATGTGTTATTAAATACGTTCACAAAATACTTAGAATTCACTAAAAAGGAAGCCCGAGATCACGCAGATATGTCTTTAGTTAATAAAATTTTCCGGGAAATTACCCCTATTATAGAACCTTAGAAAGTTAGTTTCCTTCCCTGCCGAAAAACAGGAAAATCTTTGCCTAGAAATATATTCACAAGATCTTCGGATGACTTTTTTTGTGTTAGGCTATCTCGTGTTACTTTCCAATGTCACATTATCGAATGTCGTTGTGTTTTCTTCGCCAATGTGACCTTTCAATTGATTTCATGTCACTTCAGGGACACTAATTCTGTTCTTTCATTACATAAAAATATCTCTTTTTTGTCTCTTTTTTATCTCTCTTTTTTGTGACAAAAACTAATCTATAAATTGTTTCTTTTACAGAAACGCGTCGCTCTTCCTCTTATTACTCACAAGGATATCACAGGCTTCACCCCAGTCCACTATGCTGCCAAGCACGGGAATTTAGAGGTGTGGTACAGAAGCCAGTGAACTTAAGCTCGGACTGTTTCAGCTTTTCTCATTTACCCAAGTTTTTAATGATTTGGCTTACAAATCCGATGATATCTGCGTTTCTTAAACATTTTCAAGACGTTCACTAATATTATTTTTTTCCCATTTCCAATGCGAAAGACCATCTCGCTTTTTATGAAGTGGAACAAAGCCAGTACTGTTGTAACCTCAGATTCTCTGGACACAGCGCTTCACGGTGCAGCCAAGTAAGTGATACGTTGTGCCAACATGCTCTTTTGATGGTAATTTCTTCATGGCATTTAGCTACTCTTTAAACGGCCATGCACCTCACAAAATATAAGCGTCAACATTGAATTCAAACTAAACATGTGATAGAACAAATGCACTGATTTTTTTGGTTTTGTTTTTGTTTTGTAGTTATGGGTGGCTGGATATAGTAGACGCGTTGCTCTCAGGTCGCAACATTCTCTCCATCAACGTGAAAAACAGCCAAGGAAAAACAGCTTTGCACTTTGCATGCGCAGAGGGACATGACAGAGTGGTTGAACAACTACTTAAACTTGGTGCGACTGTGGGGAGGTAGGTTGTATATTTAATCCCCTGTTTTCAGATATACCAGAGAATGCCACAGTTCTTAATATTTCCAAAGTATTGAGAACGGCCTTTTAATGAAAAGTAATTCAGTTTTAAGCACTTTGTCTACTCAGGGCAAGACAAAATTAGCACAGGCTGTCACGGCTCTTGGTCCTAATTGTACGCTTGCAACTGTTGACTGTTTGGCATAAGAAATAAGGTCGGTTTTGGTTTTAGTTTACAATAGCGACCTTCAGATCTGACTCTGACGAGTAGGAGATTGAATATGAGAGAAAGAGAATGTGAGAGAAAGAGTTTTCAAATCAACTTAGAAAACTTTAGACGATCACTTGTTTACCACTTCTTGCTATTAGGACCTTCTTGTATCCTGCGTGGTAAGCAATTAAGAAACGGGAAGGTATACATTTCTGAGAAGGCGACTACTGATTGGAAATTAAAAACTTCTAGTCAATCTCATACTCGTAGTGAGGTCGTCGCTGATACCAAATTTGAAAACCATTCTAGCTCACGTTCTTTGTTTCTTTGCAATGTATCCTCAGTGATCATAACAACAGAACAGCTCTTCACGTGGCTGCCATGAGAGGCTCCAAACGATGCGTACAATGCATTCTGAAACATCACCCTCAGAGTATTAACCTCTTGGACAAAAATCAGGTAAGTTAAAACACTAAAATCTTCGTTTATCGCTCGTTCAAACGAGAGAAAAAACACCCTCTACTCAGAATGAATTTGGAGTCGGCTGGAGAGCGAAACACCACGAGTGAGAAACAATATTTCGAGTCAGATTACTCTGGAAAAGACGTGCCGTTTAAAACGACATCTCGTTTTCCTCGTTAACCTTCTAATAGTATCAATACTTAGCAGGTCTTTGTATGCTATATCTCTCTACTCCCTAATTTCCTCATCCCTGTTCGGCATTCTGAGGCTTTATCCACTCCACTTTTAGGGCGCTTGCCATTTTGAGAGAACGGACCGGCCAGACAGGGCATTTGGAAGGGCTAGCTATACAACTTCTTCAAAATAACACACTTTAAGGGTTATATAAACTCCTCTAAAAGAATGTGAGGGATATCATGCAACTATTTGTTCAAACTGTTACATTTTCTTTGCAAACTGACCGGTCTGGCCGGTCAGTTCTGGCAAAAGGAAAGAGCTCTTGAGAGCTGTTATCGACAAGTGCGAGTACGAGTTCAATTGGCGGAGTGACGTTTTCGGTTGACATATAGCGTGACTTGGTTAGATGATTACACTGTGAAATTAAAATACATTAAAATTAGAGAAGTGGTAATATTTACGGAATACAAAACTAGGTTAGGATAGAAAAGGTGAACAAATTGCAGGGCTAATACTCACCAAGTCGTCCGCTCGAGATCGTGAACGCATATGTTCGAGCAGAGGGCCTGGTGAGCATTAGTCACATGACTTAAACCGCAGGAAATCGTCGGCAACAAGAGAACTCTTTCCATATTTTGGGGGGAGGAGAGATGTGTTGAAAAACGAATAGACAGATTCTCTCTCGTTCCCTGCTTGGATATTTTCAGGCTTCTTTACAACTGCTTAAGTTACCTGCTTTACTATACAATGATTACTACAACATGGAAAACAGATTCATCTTCTCTGTTTAACCGTATTTCACTTGCGTTGCAGAACACTGCTGTACATTTGGCCGCCATAGGAGGACACCCTGACGTAGTAACATGTTTGCTTTCGTCTGACAAGCAGGACATCCTCATGAACAAAAAGAATCAAAACCTTTTAGACGCAGCCTTGGAGGCTGAACAGAAAAAGGTTCTTCTTGCTATTGCTAGCCACAAAAGGTGAGAATAGAGACAAATGACAAGTAAAATGAATACGCTTAGGGCGCTTTGCATTTGACAGAACTGACCGGCCAGACCTGAGTTTGAAAGGACTAACTATACAACGCACACCTTCAACATAACACACTTTGAGGATGATACACACTTCTCCACAAAGAATGTGAGGGATGATCATGCAGCTATTCCTTCAAAAGGTTGTATTTTCCTTGCAAACGTACCAGGCTGGCCGGCCAGTTCTGCCAAAAGGAAAGCGCCGTTAATGCTCTGTTTCGCTTATGTGACTGGCACAGGGGCTTCAATGGGTATCAATTAGAGAGGAGTGAACTGATTATGAAATGCACAGTTCACAACACTGTTGTTTTATTCTAAAAGGTGGCGAGAAGTGCTGACGTCATCTTCCACGGGTCACATGGCGCAAATGAATGCCTTTGTCTTAAAATACCCAGAAGTTGCTGAGGTAAGAAAATTAATTTGTGCTCCTTGCGCGAAACGCACGGCATCTTCGTTTTTAAAACACTTCAAGATATTTGAAGTCCCTTACTGAAAAGCTGCCTCCATGTTCGCACGCAACAGTTCTCTCTGCTCCTACAAAACAAAATTGCAATCAAAGCGTTTTGTACCTCTGGGCCAATTTTTTCGATGCAGGCTTAGTGTTAAACTAGCATGAATACAATGAAAACCTCTAGGTTTCAGTCAGACATAATCCAGGGTTAGTGCCACTCCGGCCTAGAGCAACTAGATCCGGCTACAATTGAAATTGAAACTAAGAGCTCCGAGATAACAAGATTTTAAGTGCAAACATTACTGAGGAGTAGCTTTAACGCAGGACACAGTACTTATGGCGCCCATTTTAATGGCGCTGCTTATGATGATTATCTTGATAAAGCACGTCCTATTTTTAGTTTCTAGTTCTTTATTTCCGTTTCTTCTGCGGTAAATTTTGTATAGATTATCAAGCAGGATTCCTACATTTTTATTTCTAATTAGCGATTTATGGACCAGTGCGTATCCAAAGAAGGAAATCCTGATAATGAAGATTACAAGGTAAGTTTTCACGTCTAAAAGCATTCCTATCCTCCTCTTCCACCTCTTGCTAGCGATCATGACAATGATATGGTGATCGTCATCAACATCATCACCATCTTCATTGCCATTATCTACATTAACATTATCAACACAGTCATTGTCCTCAACTCAATTTATGATATCCACTGTCAGTTTTGAAACCACGTGACTGCTTCCTTCCAACGGTGAGTCAATTCCCGTGAGTAGTGCTTTTTATCGCACTCGTTTTCACCGCCTCAACTAACCTCCCGGCACAGACATCATCTACCAAGAGATCCTTGATCCGTCACTTTTGCTTTACCCTTTGCTCTCAGCTTCAAAGCACACGTTAAATGTATCTCTATAACGACTCTTCTCTGTCTCTTTTGATCAGATAACATACGATTTTTCCCTGATTCAAGACCCTCCGAAGCCTGGTCAAGACTATTTGATGGTACTCAAGGTAAAGGGAATTCTCTTTAATACATATTCAACGGTTTTCATAATATTCCAGCTTTTTTATCGACCGCGGACGGACTGACGGACTGACGGACCTAAACATCCCAGAATGAGCTGCTGATAAACCAAAAACACTGATCGATTATCATAATCTATTGCAGACGATGTTAGCAAAGCGTCGACTAAACTGCCTGACCCATCCTCTATGTTTCAATATCATGAACATTAAATGGTAAGATTTAATTTGGTTTCCCAAATTTTGCCCAATTGCCCAATCAAATTGGGGGCACCATTTTACGGTTATGTGAGCCTAAATAGTGGCGCGGGTCCATATTTACCATTGAGAGTTGGTTTTCTTGCGCAATGCAGGACAGTATCATCAATGAGCTTAGCAACTATTTCGGACGAGCCTATTTCGTTCCTGTTGTGGGTATGAGATGGTATCATTCTCCTTTGCGACCAAAATTCTACGAATAGCTCCGCAATAGATATTGTCCCATGATAAACGGCAGATAAATTAGAGACACTTGACTTGCAATTTTCGTATTAACTTTTCACGTAACCTCTCATCTTCAGGAAAACGTTTGGATGGAAGACATTGACATTGAACTTGCTCCTGCATCTTCTCTTCGTGATACCGCTGACGTCGTTTGCAACCTACACAAGTGGCAACGAGGAGCGCTTGTGTAATTCGTCGAGGAAGGCAAGCACGAAAAACATTTTTCGTACCTTGAAACGAAACAGCGTGCAAATTGATCCAAAATGGTCATGGCTTACATTTTATCAAACATAACTGTCCACTTTCTTTTTTCTACTTTTAGGAGAACATTGATATGGACGCCACGTGCAATAGATCTGACACGGTAAAACAGTTTTTATTTAAAAAAGATATAGCTGTTTTCAATTGAGATAACCTGTTTAAATAAAGTTATACTTTACTTTACTTTACTTTACTTTACTTTACTTTACTTTACTTTACTTTACGGTACTTTATCGTAAAACCAATGGTAAAGTAATTACAGGGGCAATTACGCTCTGAAGGAAATACACCCTTCTTCCAAGCACAAAACGAAGTAATTCACGACTTGGTTTTACCATCAAATCTGGTCCCGGTTGCTCGAAGCATGGTTAGCGCTAACCAGGGTTAAATACCATGGAAACCTATCGGTTTTGATACCTGTTAACCAATGGTTAGCGCTAACCGGGCTTCGAGCAACCGGCCCCAGAACGCTACGTAAGCAAACGCAGCTAGCGCCAAGCGCGCGAAAACGAGTGTCACATCTGATTGGTTTGAAAGTTCGCGCGAGTTTTAATTTTTTATCCAATGGTAGAGCAAGCCAAAACCAAAGAAATTACTCTTGACACTCAACTGAAAACTGCTATAAAGCAATGTTTGTGGTTTGACATGACTAGCTAAGAGTCCTTGTGATTCCACACTCCCTTGCTCAGAGAAGCTAGTATAAAATTTTGTGACTTATCTTTTCTTTATTAACAGGTCGCCGAGGTTCTGCAACTTTGGGTGGCGACGATTACTTCCGTTCATCTCATCAAGGAACTTCTTCAATTGAGGGTTCAGGTCAGTGATCTCTAACCGTAAGGGGGCCTCTCAAGCCTCTATATTGATCAGCATGTAATTTCTCCAAAAGTCAGTTCACTTCATCCACATCTTTAGCAAATAGACGTTTGTCACAGTTTCAAGAATTTGTTTTCGCGTCAAAGCGCACTAATTTTACAAATAAAGCTTGAGGAAACAAAATGATAACGTCAGGATATTCTGCTACTTCACGCCACACTTGAACTGTCACCTCTTTCCAACAAGTTAAACAGCAGTTACAATAAAGTGTCATTTAAGATGTTTTTGACAGCTCTTTTACCATTTTTTAACAACTTTACAGCATTTCCCATTTTGCTTTGCCATCGTGTGTTTCCAAACAATTATTAAAGATTACAACGAACTCCTCGTGCTAAATGCGAATAACGCGGACGGAACTGCCTAGTTCCTTCAGCCGCGTCCATCACTAAGGATACCTGGGACAACCCCAGTGGTTTAATTAATAGCAACGGTGAAAAAGTAGTAAAAACCACAACGGCATTCGATTGCGCTCGTTTTCTATGGGAACAGTTAGCTACTTCATCTTCGGGTTTAAGCTTTAGCGTTACTCTGCTCCTACCTGCCTAGAACTTCTGAGACTGTCGTGTTATTTAATTACACATTTCCAAAGTTACTGCTAGATCATTAATCATAATCAGGAATGCCGCGGCCCTAATTTTCATAACTACTTATAAGCGCAGCCGTGCATGCAAGAATCATTTGAAAGAAATGAGATGTTTATGTTCAGCCTGGCGAATAGTTAGAACGGTGTATTTTTGATGCAGGCATTCTCGAGACCTAAAAAATCCGAGATCTCCTAACTGGAGCCGATTGAAAGCTATGATCTTCCGATTACTTGTTCGAATGCTGGGAAATAAGCTATTCAACTAGGTTCATATATGGGGCACTGAAAAATCCTGCATACCGCTGGGATTTGAAATTTGAATGTCGACGTTTGATATGGTTCGACTCCTGTTAGGAGATCTTCAATTTTTTTATGAGTACCGTATTTACTCGATTAAACGCCGCGGCGTTCATTATATTTTGTGCGTGTCCGATGCGGCGTTTATTTAAGGGCGGCGTTTATGTCAAAATCCTTTTTCTTAAGTTACTGACAACAGTCACGGTAGATCATTTGTAAATATTATTTAAAACAGAAACATGTTTAAAGTTCCGATGTCTTGCTTTTTTTCTGAGATAGATTGGTAATTGTCTGGCTTCGAACTTCAAAATATTGTTATAGAGGAAAGTAAATTTCCAAGCCTGGTTTAGATTACCGAATTGTACCGTGTACTTGTATTTTTCTTACAATTCTCGAATAGGTAACGTCGCATTCATCTGATTGGGTGCGGCGTTTATTCAAGAGCGGCGTTTAGTGGTACTTTTGCTTCCACTTGCGGTGTTTAATCGAGGGGGGGGCGTTTATTTGAGGGCGGCTTTTAATCGAGTAAATACGGTATGCCCATTTCATTTTCCAGAAAAAAAAATTCATTCTGAGGAATCAGTTCTTTTATAAAATTTGCCGATGCATTTTCTGCGAAGCAAGAGAAAGTTTGCGTTGCTTGCGTCGTTAGCGCGCTCACCAAGATTGCGATGCACGATCGCACGTACTGAATTTGATTACGTGCATTAGCTTGCTATGTTATTTTACAACGGAGTTTCTTTTGATCGCAGAAAACCGAATACTTTCTGGAGTTGTCAAACTATCTGGAGTGGGCTGCGTACATTTTTTCCTTGTTTTATATCCTCCTAAACTGCGATTGCAAACCGGGATTCAAGCAGCAAACTGGCGCCATCGCTCTGTTTCTTGGATGGATGAGCCTCATCCTGTTTCTCAGGAGGTAATGTCTCAGTTGCAATCGACTCGAGTTACACTCCGGGAAACGTTTGAGCGCCTGCTGAGTGGGATACCTGTAGCGCAAGTGTGACGAGCAGAGGCCTTGGGTATACTGTGTGCGCAATCAGATATGGTGATTATTTCACCTGAGAGTGGCCGCCATCTTGGATCCCTTGATCATATTACTTTCCCAATATCTCGTAATGAGGAAAATGTACGCTATTTTGTGTTTCTATAATTTTGCTTAATTTTCAGGTTGCCAGCTTATGGCCAGTACGTAATCATGCTGACAACCATGTTTGTCACGCTTCTTAAGGTACGTGCTTTGTTTCCGTTTGGTCCGTTAGCATTAAAATGCTACTTTTCTCCGTTACATGGTGGAGGAACATCTCATTTGTCTTCAGAAAATCAAAAAATAAAAACATATAAACCAGCGGCCCAAAGTGACTATTGAACAGGTTATATTTGTAGAAGGAGGTTGCAGCTTGGAAAGTTAATATCCACGTATTCAAGTTTAAGTATCGACTTCTGGTAGGCCTGGAGCGTCTAGAGCTGGTTTCTCAAAAGTCCCCACAACTTTCGGGTCCAAAGGCCATCTGTGAAATGGAGATGCGCTCCTCTTTTTATCTTGTTTTCATAATAAGAAGGAGCAAAGTTGTTACTAGATTTCATGCCTAGAAGTGTCTTCGTTTTTAACTTACACGAGAAATTTTGGCAGACGAAAATTTCTTCAATACTTTTAAATCAAAAGTCAGGGATAGCATCCCCCGTTTCTCGAAAGCCCCGCAATCATGTTTCATCGATTAATTCTGCAATACGAACGAGAAGTTTATGTAAATCGAGGGAAATTGTTACCGACTGAGTTCAATCCGTAAGTTCCGAAGTTGGTCAAAAGTAGTTGGAGTAACTGTTGCGCCTTATAATTTCTCAGGTTCTGTTATTGTTCTTCTTGTTCGTCGTGGGATTTGGCAGCACATTCTACATGCTTATGGAAGACAAACATGTAAGTTTTGTCCTCTGATTTATGTTTCTAACACTGCTTCTTACATGGCGAATTTAAGTCCGGGCTGAAACTTCGGTTCCTTCCACCAGGCTGAAATTTTTGTTGCCATTGCATGCTTGATTTCAGCCAGACCGCGAAATATAAAATTTGGAATTTGGCGGGAAAATTTGCTGGAATATCATATTGACCTAAAATGCTAAGAGCCCGTGTTTTGCTTATCCAGCGGCATTTCAAAACACAATAAATGCGAATGCCCCAAATTCCTATTTCAGCCCGGGCTAAAAAAAAAGATAGGAGTTACAAGGTTTTTTTTCAACGGTTCAACCGGGCTGAAAGTTCCAGCCCGGTTACCTCAAACCGGGCGAGAATTTTCGAAATTTTGTTGATGTAATCACCATTTAAAAGAAAAAAACAAGATTCAGGCGTCGGGACTGGAGTTACAGCCCGCGACGAAGTTCGCCATGCCATCGGTCACCAAGACAGATCTTTAGATCAGAGTACGAGTACGACTACGAGTACAAGCTTTCCCTTCTGAGCAGGCGCACTTAAAAAAAAATTCGACCTGAAAACCTAATGCGCGTGCTCAGAACGGAAAACTCGTACTCCGATCTGAAGGTCGCTAATAGCGACCTTTAGATGGGAGTACGAGTACGACTACGAGTACGACTACGAGTACGAGTTTTCCTTACTGAGCACGCGCATTAGGTTTCGAGGTCCAAATTTTTCCAAGTGCGCGTGCTCAGAACTGAAAACTCTACTCGTAGTCGTACTCGTACTCCCAACTAAAGGTCGCTAATACTGCTTTGGAGGACGACTTTTTTCGATGTGAGCATGCTCGGAACGAAAAACTCGTTCTCGTACTCCAATCTAAAGGTCGCTAATGAATGTTATAACTAATGGATGCTAGGTTCGAGTCCTGTGAAGCATACTTGTTTCTTTATTTCATTCTTTATTTGAGTATGCCCGCGTCACCGGCTGGCTAGTTCATTATTTTCATGTTGTTTTGCAAACAGGTGTCGTTCGCAAGCCTTCCTCACTCCATGATGACAATGCTTGTGATGACGCTTGGTGAACTCGACTATGCCGAAATGTTTATGCCGTGGGACAAGCTGGAATACGCGACTCTCACCAACATCCTGTTCGTCATGTTTGTGGTGGGAATGCCGATCATAATTATGAACATGCTGGTAGGTATGACTTCTCTGCTGAATATTGCCACTTGCAAGTTGCATATTGCATATTGAAGGATGTATACCGCTCATTGTGAGGTGCACAATGCAAGGTGTCGGCAGTATTTTGCAAGTCACTTTTCACAGGTGTATATAGCAAGTCACTTCTACGAGATGAGCTTTTGATGCCCACCTTGTTTATAAGCTGTTGCTTATGCGTCAATAACGATCACTCCAAATAACCTTATACGGCTTATATGATTAAGAAGACAATAGCCATTGTTTCGCTGTTTCGCATTTCTTGATACGATTTTTCTGCAATATTGAGCTGTTCGCGACGTTTGAAATCATTCAGTTCGGCAGGTTGAATTAAGTTCGGCACGACTACTTCGCACGGCAGTAGCGCGACTTGGTTTCAAACCAACTGAATTCATGATTTCTTTTAATTTACTTTGGATATCCTCTTTCATTTTTGAGTTTTGAATTTGGCGCCAATCCACTGCCCACTACGGTAGTGCCAATGCCGGGTCATACTCATTTGAGTTCGGCAAGGCAGTAGCGCGAAGTTCTTCAGTTGAAACTGGCCTAATTGAATCTTTACAACAAGGTATCGCCAAGCAGACTTGTGTCAATTGACAAGCTCTTTTTCTATTTAAGGTTGGTCTTGCTGTTGGGGACATTGACAAGATCCAAGAAAACGCTCTTTTAGATCGTTACGTGATGCAGGTGAAACAGCCACATGTTAAATTCACTATCTTTTCTCGTGAGCATGCAATGAAAAACCGTTATAAATTTATTTTATGTCTGAAGAAGACTACTTGCGGCAGATTTTCGGAATACCGATTCAGACCGATTTAAACGGTCCGCGGTATGCAATCACTACTAAGGGGTTTCCTTGTGGCTTTTGTTGGGATTGCATTGCGATTTGTGCTTGCGACGAGGGCAAATCACCGGGTTCCACATTCAAGAAAACTATATGACGCTGATGACGACGACAATGGTGATGATGGTGTTGACTTTCTCCACCATCCCACCCTAAACAAGAAATGATTTCAATACATTAAGGACTCTATGGTTTTGCAGGTGGAACTGGTTCTCGATATGGAGGAAACCAGCCCTAGATGGCTCCGTAAGCGAGCTCATATTACCAAGCATGTGGAGTATCCCAACAAGACATCCAAGGTATTTCAGTTACTTCTATTGAGTTTTTTAAAATCCAAAGAACTTATTCTTCTGGAGAAGGAACTGACTCAGAACAAAAGAAGGAAAGAACGACTAAGCAAATTATTTGGAGCTAAGAAATAACAGCTGAAGTAGGGCTTCAACAAGTGTGGCAGGAAGGCATAAGGGCATTATAAGGAAAATTCCCGGTTACAAAAGAAAACTAGTCGAGTCAAGGAAAGGATACATGAGCATCGTTAAAAGTACAGCACGGAATATGAAATGGAATTCACACTACCGGAAAGAGATACCAGACGCAAGCAGGCGGGTCTAAAACTCAGGTCACAGGTCAGTTCATTGTTTTACCAATACTGGAACAACCTTAACCCCTCCCTAACCTTGGGCCTAAATACTACATTAAGACAATGTTGAGGCCTAAGGTTAGTATTAGTAAAGGTTAAGGGTTGTTTCAGTATGGGTTAAAAACAATAACCTGCGACCTGGCCCGTGTCCTACCACCTGTGTTTTAGGCCCATCGGACGAAAGCTGATGAATAAGCATTGTATTCTCGTTTCAGCTGTGTGAAAAGCTGACACGGTTTAGCCGCCCTGGAGAGGGTAAAGATGACGAAGAAACATACCCAGGCCTCCCCCCTGCGTTTTATCCATTGGTGGAGAAAGTAGCAGAACAGGAGAACAGGTGTGGGCTTGAAACACTATCACTACACATCTTAACATAAGAAAACAATGTTAATTCTTGTTTCATTAGCCCATCAACTTACGATACATGGAACCAATATTAACAGGGTTGTTCCATGTTTTCTTTACACTTCATTTTAAAGGGAAATCAAAAAACTCTTCCATGCACTTCAAAGCATTTTTATATTCTAAAACGTGTGTGCGGTTATACGCACAAGTCCTGCTGCAAGATTATCACCAGCATACTTCTCCAAGAGGTAGCTTATGTCAAGTAACTGGGTTTTTTTTGTTGTTGTTGTTGATTTTTTGTTTTTTTTTCTTCTTTAATTTAATCTTTATGCTCCACAGAGTCAATGGGATATACGATCTTCTGAAGGAACAATCAACACTTATTAAATCTATGTATCCACTGAAAAGGGGCCGAGAGAGACCAGGCAGTTATGGAGACTACTAACCTTTCGCACAGGAGAGTCCATTTATTTTTCTCAAGTTAATGTTTTCGTTCTTAACCGAGAGAGGATGAGGTGAGAGTATATATCCCGATGCCCCTTGGTAATTATTTTCAATCTATTTTTAAATTTGGCGCCATGCGTGGATTGTATTTTTAACCTCAGCCCCAGGACTTCGCGGTTCCCTGCCCGTATGTCACAAAACGGACCAATCGGAATCCGTTCCCTAATAACTAGTCTTCTGACCTCATTTAAAATAGACTGAAAAAATAGAGGATATGTTCTCTTACCTCATCCTCTCTTGTTCTTAACCTAATACGAACATTGAACTAGAAAGTGAAAATTTACCGTAGTACTGCTCACGTGTGGTTCAGCAAACGGTTCACAATCCAACTGGTCTACGCCAATCGTATAATTGTGTCTTTAATTGAATTGACTTGAATTATTATTCGATCTGAAAAGAATACATAACACATTTTCGATAAGAACCATAAGGCGATCGCTACATAAACGCACGAAAATGTTTTAGCAATGAACACTTACTTCTTTGACGATACCGCAGTTAGATCGGGTTCGGTATGCACGGGTCAAACAGTTCAGATAGGCCAGAAACAGGTGAGCGAAACAGGTCAGCAAAACATAACGTTACATTCAGTTCTTCGTGAATAAACTCCAAGTTTATCTAGTCTAAGAGTTGTCCCATTTTTGCTATCAAATTACACAACTAAATGTCAATCAAAATCAATCAACGAAATGTCAAAGCGCATTGTATTAACGAAACAAAGTGTACTTTTCTTTGAAGAGAAGTTACGAATATACATTTTCTA
Organism: Astreopora myriophthalma; assembly: GCA_014634185.1. Classification (NCBI taxonomy): domain Eukaryota; kingdom Metazoa; phylum Cnidaria; class Anthozoa; order Scleractinia; family Acroporidae; genus Astreopora; species Astreopora myriophthalma. The sequence continues at coordinate 803,509 of BLFK01000908.1, forward strand.
CTCTGATTTAGTAGAAATCCACGCACATACTATCACGAATCGTGTAATCTGATTGGCTCGCTTCTCGCTATCTATTTAACAATTAGCATACGAGTTCCAGTTTTCTATGAGTCTATAAATAGTCAACGAGGTGCATAGCGCCGAGTTGAATATTTGACTCACAGAAAACGAGAACGAGTGGTCTAATTAGTTTAGTAGAAATTCACTCACATACTGCCTTCGAATTCATTCCAGTTTCCATTGATTTTAAGATTCGAAGAAGACGCTTGTGTTTTATTTTTGTTTACAACGCCTTTTTTTT